>BMAW01047803.1:89070-153682 GCA_019974015.1 Nephila pilipes
ACCATTTAGGTTAAACTAACTATATATATCAATACTTACTAGATTATAATCTTACAATTATAAATATATAATATTACTATTTTCTGATGATATTGTTTAATTATTCTACTTATACCTTAACATGAAGCTTATTTTTATTTCATCTCATAAGCTTAGAGTCTTATGAATTTATTTAGTATCTTAAATAACATAATATTTTTTTTGGTTCCTAATACTATTGGTAATTGGTACTTCTACATGAGTTCTGGACAATCATATAACTTATATAAATGAATTCAAGACTGTATAATACAAATAACAGTGTCTCACTATTCATTTCACAGGCGAGATCGTAAATATATTTTTACGAAGAGATACTGTAAATTTTTAGTCATTCCTACGAAATAACAGAGATATTCAACAAATGCAATTGGCTTGAATCCGAATGGGGTATAAATAATGTGAGCAAATTTTATAGCTACTCATGTTAATTTTTTTAGTTTCATAAAGTCGGAACCCTGTAATCGGAAGCTGAAGATGCAGCTCAATCTGTTGAGTTTCACAATGGTGCCTTCGAAAATGGCAAGATACCCTGGGATAAATATATAACTCTGAAATGAAACTCTGTAGAGAAGTCTTGAAAATAATTTATAAATTTTAGTTTCCATCTCGTTTATCTTAGTAATAATTAAAACTTTCGTACACATTACACACACACACACACACACACACACACACACACACACACACACACACACACACACACACACACACACACACACACACACACACACACACACACACACACACACACACACACACACACACACACACACACACACACACACACACACACATCATATTATCATGTTGAAATAGGTACATTGACACACACACACACACATATATATGCGTGTGTGTGTGTGTATGCGTAAATCCATTTCATTCACAGAATTAATTACAGGTGGTTTGTCAAGAGACGACATGTTAGTTATTTGGTTTGTTTATGCTTCTCACAGACAATCGAAACACTTTGTGAAACTTCAAGCTATTTTTTTAATTGAAATTATATAAAACGATTCCCGTGCACCACAAATGTCGCACCGGATTCGCAAAAGTGACTGAAACAAACATAAAATAAGGTAATAGAAAAGACAATTTACAAAAGAGGAATTACAAGAAATCAGTGAAGGAACAAAAAATGAAAAGAGCAATACGTAACTGGAACGGAAGTACAAACACACACACACACACACACACACACACACACACACACTTATGTCCTTAATTTTGAGACTGTGTGGCCGTAGAGGTGTATAAGAACTTCCCTTTTTTCAAATTCTTTCGCATGAGATTTTCTTTTAACTTACTCATACTTTTGGTTTAGATTTTGTAAGGAAGTTCTATCCTTAGACTTAAATACATTTTAACTTGAATTTTGCCAATGATTGTGTTTTGTATTAAAGGCCAATAAATTATCTTTACTCGTGAAACTATTTCTTAAACTTTGGTGCCCATCAAGAATTTCAGCCAAGTTAGAGTAATATTCGTACTTAACCTTCATCCAATCATTTAAAATTACTCTTTTGTACTGTAAGGTCCTTTATGTTTAACTTATCTACAATAAGTAAATCTTTTAACCCTTTAAAAGTTGTAAGTTTTAATTTAGATAACTGTTCTCAAAAGTCACTATTAAGTTCTTGGACGGAATTTCCCCTAGATTTTCCCTCCATGTTTTACTACATGTAAGCATTTTTTCCTAATTTTTCAGCATCGAGTTTGCCTAACTTAAGAAATAGTTCATTATCAAAATAAAAATTATTAGCCTTTTCATCAGATTCTTGCTATCATCTTTAAAATTTCTGATGGAACAACACTCAGTAAATATGCTACCTAATTTTCCTTAGGAATATTAACGATTTGAAAACAATGCTCAAAATTAATTATATGCAAAGTTATTTCATCTTTTTTTTCCCATCTCATTTTGTAATACCTGAAGTAATTGAATTTTGGGATTTTATCCTTTCGTACATCCTGATAATTAGTTTTGCATTGACCTGTTCTCTGACAACTCTAGACACTACATTTCTAAATCAAATCATAATACAGCTTTTCTCTAGCTAATCGTTTTTCTTTTTCTTCTTGTCTAATTCTTTCTTTGCGTTCTTCACGTATAATTCTTTCTTTTATTTCTTGTTCTTCATGTTTCCATCATTCTTCTAAAATACGAGTTAGCAAGCCTTTCACTGGTTTCACAAAATTTTTGTAAACCTGAATTATTTTTCTTATATTTATTGCTTTGTTTCGCGAGTTAATTTCTAATGCAATTCTTCCGCTGATTCTTTCAAGTCATTTTTTTTTACACTTCATGAGAAATACCATGAATTTTATCAAATCACCATAAACCTCACTAACATATCCTATGATTTTACTTTTAATACCTAAAATACCACTAAGCTCTAAAATGTTTTCCCTTTAACACTTTACGCTCCAACGGTACTTTTAAATTCCACTAAAGTCATATTAGTCTGAATAACATCTTATTCATCCATTATCAACAGTACGTTTCAGGATGAATGTTAAATAATTCCCTCTATCTTCGACAGAAGGAGTTATCTTTTTTAAGAAGCTGAAAATCATTAAGAAGGAATAATTTCCCGCTATTTGTCTCATTTTCGCCGTCATCTTATTGTGTGATATGTAAAATGAAGTTTCCGTTACGAAACACCCCAACATTAATAGATAAGTCTACTGCATACTCCCCCCCCCTTATTTTATGAGGCCTGAGAAATACTGTGATTTGTAAAAATCAGAAATGCAAGTATTTTTAATTTATTTTCAAAGCCGGTTTTTGAAGTGATACTTTTAAGTATTACTTGCTAATGTATTTAGTTTTAATATAGGCAGTGTCACATTTTGTACTTGAATAAAGTTACTGTTGTTTGCAAAATGTATATTTTTGTTTCCATCCATTTGAATATTGTCTATATCATTGCAGATATGTTTAGAAGGCGAGGTATAACAATAGAATACGCTATATAACTCCTCAGAAGTCTCTCTTCGGACTGCAATGACACACCTGTAGAAAGTTAATTTGATGTATAAATGAGATCCATGGTCCATCAATAGCTTCATTATATGGTTTTCAGACTGCTGAAAATGTTAACAGCAGTTCCGATGAAGAACTGGTAGAGCAAAGTATCTCAAGAGTATGGAAAAAAAGATATTCTACAACGGTTATTCTAAATTTTTAACTGAATTCAGGTTTTATTGAACCATTGCAGTGAAACAGTATTGTCATGCGAATTAAGAAAGATAGGATGAAACTAGAAGCACCATCTCCTTGCGTCATAAAAGCAAGAATATAAGAAAACAATGAAGGTATTGATAAAGCGTATGTGCTGCGTTCTTTTTATAAGAAAAATTTGTAAGAAATTGAAGATATTTAGTAAGTTTACTTTCTTTTTTCCATAGTTGAATTTTTAAATTTACTGATTTTTGATTATCGCTTTATTTTTTTTTATTATGTAATTCCCTGAAGTGTGATGGTTTGATCAGTAATATCGGCAGAAACACGCATTACGTCATTCCAAAGTATGGGACTGTATCAATTTCATTATTTCCATTATTATAAATTTTCTTTTCTATCACTTTGATTTCTTTTAAATAGTTTGGCTCTTTAATAGTAAATTAATTAATCTTTAATTAATATTTTGCTTGAATTTTTGGATTTTTAAGTTTTGAACTTTGGATTGATGAATTATTTTCGTAAATTCATATCTATTTGTATATATTAATTGCCACGCAGTTAAATTGGAGTAGAATTGTTTGCATTACTTTTAATATTTTTGAGCACAGCAAGTAGGAAATATAAAACCAATAGAGCAATGTTCAAAACAGAAAGTCGAAGAAGACTTTATTTTTTATTTTTATTGGATTCTTTTATTTTTGTATTTAAAATTGATTGTTTTATTCCTTAATTTTACTTTGCACTACTTTAACTATTGTATTAGAATGCAACATCATTTAAGAAATTGAATATTTTTTTAGTAAAATATGTTTCTGTGATTAAAATATAAGTCCCTGAAGTCATTAATATTTTTCTTGAAAAGGATTTTAAATTAGTGGCTGAGCTTGTAAAAATTAATAAATGATTAAAAAGAAAATATTCTAATGATGCACAGCAATGTGCAAATCTAAGTGAAATGAAAACTTTAATGATTTTTCGGAATACAAGCATTATTGAAAAAAAAGTCAACCTTCGTAGCATAATTAATTAGACTAGAAGATTGCTGGATAATACACAGAATTAGTAGTAATCATCTATTCAAATTAAAGGAAACTTTAAATAATTAAATTAGAGTAGACGATAAATTATTAAGTTAAAGAGGGCGATAAATTATTAAATTAAAGTAGACGATAAATTATTAAAGTTGATCTTAATAACTTGCGTTCAGGCGCCTCGATTAACGAAGATAATTAGTTTCGAAATCACATTCGTTAGCGGAGATCTTCGTTAAGCTCAACGATTTCCTCTTAGGGTTTTTAATTTTCAAAAAATATTAATTAAATTAATTCGTTCTGTATCTGAAAATTTTTAAGTAAAACGTTACTCTTCCATATTTATTTGCATAAAACTAAACAATTAGATATTTTAAAATAAACATTACAATGTTATTCATATTTTTGTTAATATTAATAAGGATATTGTAATGTTTATTTTAAAAGGTCTAATGGTATACAAAATAAGTAATTCAAATAATTATTAAAATGATTTTCACAAATTAAGCTTGAAATTAAAATAAAAAATATTTAATGAAACTATATTTGCAAATTTTTTAGACACGAATAAATAGTTTTAACCCATTTGCATCTAGCGTCCTTTTAAAAGGACACTTATGTAATTAGCTTTAACTTGCTGAATTTTACTTTTTTCCCGATCCAAACAGCAGAATTCCATGATAAAGTTTTGCATTTGTTATTATCCAGTACATTACAGCCCTTTATCAATATTCTATTTCTGTTTTGAAGTTCTAAATTCAGAGTTAGCCGTTCTTTAGTTTTTCAAAATGGAGTCACGCAAAAATAAGAATATTTTATTGTTTTTCAATGCTGCGAAAATATTTTATGTTATAATCATTATCAATCTTTATTTCTAAAATATATATGGTTCAAAGTCTTTAAATTTGTTTTTTTAACACTGTTATATTTTTTCTATATATAGGACACGAATGGGTATAAGTTTTTCTGACCTGTTACACTATTACTGGTCAAGAAGACCATGATTTTATTATTGGTACTTAAGATCTGAAATTATTTATTGCTATCCTATTTACAAGTGGATGTAATGTTCTCTCAAGAAGACGAATGTACTGGGAAAATTCGAGATCAAGTAAGAAATAAAGCGAATTCGGAAATCATGCTGCGGTGTAGATTTGAGAAAATAATGCAATATCTGCTCTTTGCTGACAACAGCTATTTAAACAAAAAAATGGCAAGATGGCTAAGCTGTGTGAACTTTTTAATCACTTTAATGAAAGATTCTTAATGTATTTTCCGAATGAGCAGCAGTTTTCTGTTGTTGAGAGTATGGCCCCCTACTTTGGACATTATGGGTGTAAACAGTTTATAAAAGGAAAACCTGTCGGTAAAAAGTTTTAGGTATAAAGTTTGATGCCTAACTACTAAACCTGGATATTTAATACAATTTGAGCAGTACAGATTTTCGAAAATTGTTTTGGATGAATATTGGAACAGTATGAGAGGAACAGTTGTTCTGGATCTAATTTCCGAGCTGTCAGAAAATTAACAATATGACTTATTTTTTTACATCCCCTGCATTGATCGATAAGTTAGCAAAAAAAAGAAGGGGATCAACTGACACTATACGGGTTAATAGAACTGAAAATTGTCGAATTGAAGATATTAAATCCATTATAAAGTAAACCGTTGTGAAAAACAGGACCTGTCCAGGTCCTGAATTTCCAGCACAGATAGGACGCCAATTCGTTAGTTAGGGGGTAGGAGAAGTTTTATTTTTCAGGGCAGCAAAATTTAAAAAGGGTCTGGTGGAATGAAAATAGTGTCATTATTCTGGCGTCTAACCATTGTGATTTTGAACCTGTAACTCATACGAAAATGTGGTTTAATAGATTTTTAGAGATTGGCCAACCGTATATTGTGTCTCAATATAATAAATTTATCTGAGGCACCGATCGTATGGATCAAAACATTTCACAGTACTGGTGTTCCATAAGGTCCAAAATGGGGGTGGTCACTGTTTTCTTTTAGCTTAGAATCATCAATCTAAAATGCATGGCTACTCAACAGATTCTGCCCTTCAAATGACTGTAACAAAATGGATCTCCTCCAGTTTAAAGATAAATCTGTGAGACATATTTTTCTAAGAGCAGTAAGAGACCAAATAACATTCTTGCTGAAGGAAAGCAATTAATAAAAAAATAAATAAATAAACCGTTCCAAAGGAGTTTCTTACGATGTCCAGTATGACAGAAAAGATCATTTAATTGATGTGAAGCCGAAACAGATCAGATGCTCCTACTGTGCAAAAAAAATCACAAGAAAATATAAAAAATGCTTAGGTGGATTACAGGATAAATTCTTTGAAATCTTTCACACTAAATAGATTGTATATAAATTGTGTAAAAAATTACAAATAGTTTTTTCTTATTATTTTGTATCTTACTAACCCCTTTTTATATGTAAATGTAAATATAAAAGCTTGTAAAATAAAGACTTAATTTGTCTAAATGTGTGCCTTTTAAGCTATTATTTTTCAATTTTAGCTTTTTAAATTGCAATTGCATTCAAATGTTTAGTTTATTTTATTATGAGTTCCTTTTACAAAGTTCCATTTATTTCATACGTTTATTCATCAAAATACAGTATTAAAAGGAATAGTTTTATAAAATCTAAGGGTCGACGTATTTGGGCAAAACATGTTTCCTCTCATGCTAGTGTCCTTTTTACAGGGCGGTAACATTATTTTGAATAAAAATTTAAATTTTAATGCAGGGTTTTTTAAATCAGTTTTTAGTTCATTTTGCATATGTACAAACATAACTAGCTTTGGAAAAAATAATTACAGAAATAAAAAAAACTTCAAAAAATGGGGATTTTACTCAGTATTGATATCGTTTAACTTCAAAACAAGACAGGAAGAAATTGAAAATAATTGAGGAATTATTTGAAAGTTTCAAGAGAATAATTACTATAATTCCCATTTTTAGTAATTTCAGCCGATTTTTAATCCTTTAAATGTAACAATCTGATTCTGATTACGTATATATTAGAGTAATTAATCAATAAATAGATTGAGAAAATTATTTAAATTTTATGTGAGGCTTATTGCAATCTAATAAGAGCTGCACAATAAATAGTTTAATGTTATAATACGCTTTTGAAAATTATTCTCAGTGTTTTTTAAAGCGATAAGGACAGGAAACAAACACATGTAAGAACTTTCATCTTTATATATGTCACATGCAAGTATTCCATGAACTATTAACTATATTTCACAAACCTCAGCTGACCAGACTGCGATGGTCAATGTGACGAGATGTTTACCAATCTAAAAAAAATAGTTAACACTCATATCTTAAATTATATCATAAAAGTCACTAATTCAAAGATTGCGTAAAGACAAAGTTTCACCACGACATGAGTCAGGAGGATTTCAGAAAGCATGGAGACAGGAAAGTTCATGTCTCCTGAAATCCATGGTAGAAATGATGATGCGTGAGAAAACCCGCTCTTTGTTCCTTCCATTACAGCGCCGTCTAGCGATTCATCGCTTACTTTCCGCCCTATGCATTGTATGATAAAATTTGTTTCTTTAGATATTTTCTAACATGTATCACTCCTTAAATTTTTGTCCATGAGTTTCGAAACACCTACGAGTAATGAAACCAAGGGGCAGACTTCAAGATGTTTTTAGGTTATGGTATTTTTCTGATTACTGTACGTCAACATGCCTCCTGAAATCCATGGTAGAAATGACGGTGTGTAAGAAAACTTGCTCTTTATGCTTTCCATTACAGCGCCGTCTAGAGATTCACCGCTTACTCTCCGCCATTGTATTGTATGTTGAAAATTGCTTGTTTAAATGTTTTCTATCACTCCTTAAATGTTTGCTTATGAGTTTCGAAACATCCTGTAATGTTAACTTGGTATTTGCATTCACTTGCAGATAAGAAAAATGGCATATTTATGGAATATTTCTAAATTTTAAAGACACAGTATATTGAAAGGATATTTGTGTATAATAACCTGACAAATTTATATGAAAGTTCATATATATTTCTGTGTGGAAATATGTTACGAGTTTTGTTTAGGCTTATTGGCTTGCGGTTTGTTAAGAATTAGTATGTTCAACTATAATAATTGAAATTTACTATACACATTGTGAGTAAATAACAGTCTACATTTTAAATATGCGAGATTCGTATTTGTTATACCTCTGAATTATGATATATAAAGAATTTCTCTGTGTTAAAATTATAAGAATCACTAACGAATTTGTACATTTCTGAAGAAGACATAATTTGCAAATTAGAGTTATATGCTGGTGAAGTGAGAAAAGTTTTACTTCATCAGGGTACTGGTAAATCTCTGAAAGAGAAAAAGCTATGTTGATGAAACTTTCTAAAACGGACATTCATAATACCATAATTAGAAAAGATGATTCAAACAAAATAATACGACTTAAAACAAACTGAATTTGACAGCACAGGATCCATCAAAGAAAAAAGGTCTTTCGACTCGAGAAATTTTAGAACGTTTCAGCAAAAAAATTTCATACGTCCCAGTTTGGAAGAGTTCGAAATCAAATACTGAAGCAAATTCATGACGATGATGAAAACACATGTATTGAAACATCATCGAGAAAAAACACTGAAATTGGCGGAAAATATGCCTTGGAACAATGAGCTGAAACAAATTATATTTTCTGATGCAAATAAATGTATTATTGATGGTTTGGATGACTACCGAAGTAACTGGCATGATTCGAGGAAGGAACTGAAAGAATACTTCAGTTGAAAAATGGGAGGAAGATCAGTAATAATTTGGGGAGTCTTTAGTGTCATAATGAATGATGCCATTTGTAGAGAATTTCGGGGTGAGGTAGGTATGGATTCGGCAAAATATCAGTCTATGCTATACGAATATTCATTTGATACCATTTGAGCCTTTTTTGGTGCTGCTAAATGGATATTTCATCAGAATAATGCTTCTAGCCGTACATCTAAATCCACCCAGGAATGGCTTAATGTTTTACCACGACATGTTAAAATCTAGATTTGAGTAAAATTTATGCTTATAATGAACAGTTTTCATCACCTGTTGTAAAAGAATGGCACAAAATTTCCAAAATCGCCTTTGACCACCTGGCCATTTCAATGAAAACAAAATGTGTGAGATTATCAGGAAAATGGAAGGACCAATAGCATACTAGTATGGACAGTGCTTTTGTTTTTAGAGTAGTGATCTTATAGTTTGTCAACAATGATTTTTCATTCATTTTTTACATTTTTGTTAACTTAAACATTCATTATGTTATTCAAAATTATTGAAACCTGATTGTAATAGATATGCTGTAAAATCATATTTAATTTGCTTAAATTATACTTGGAATCTTTATTTCTGAATTTTCCAACTTATAATGGTGTTATAATTTCTTAAAGGTAATACTTAATATGTTACAAATATTTTAGGGGGATTTATTTAATTAGAAAATTTATTTAAATGGGTTTTTTTCATATTTACTTCTACTTTTTTCACGAGGCTTTCTTAGCTGTTTTATTTTTTCTTATCTAAGTTTCTCAGTTACTGCTGTACTTGAAAGCTGTATTTATTTTTATGTCATTGTTCTCAAAAAGTGCGCCGTGGCAATCTGAGTAGCCTTGAAAATTTCACTGGGAATCCACGGAATGTTATAATTTTAATTTTAAATTAGGATCCGTAGGGATTTCTTAAAGGGTGGGGCACAGAAGTAAAATATTAGTTCAGAAACGGCACCTTTTGAGTTGAAAAAGTTTGAGAACCACAGTTTTATGCAGTGTAATTGCATTGTTCTCTTTTCTTTATAATCCCTATCACTTTACTTACATTTGTGCCAACGCGGGAGTCGTCGGAAAAATCCTTCACAAGAGCACTTTCTGGTGGTGCTTATTGACACAAAAATTTAAATGCAACTCTTACCTCGTCGTTAAAATGAGTGATATCTCATAGAGTTCTCTTTTATCTTAGATGAAAATTGCTAGTGCAGGTCTGGGTGCAATGGAGTCTCCCTGCATTAACTTCATATACATGTTGCTCACCATCTTCCATTCTTAACACATGACATCTGGGGGAAACAAATGTAATTGCATTGCCTGGAAGGTACAGGTAACTATCAGGTTCAGTAAGAATTTTAAGAGTCGGATATTAAATAAAATACTTATATGGTCTTAGAAGCATTAAATTTCAATCCAAACTCGTCCTTTGAAATAAAAAAAAGAAATTATTTTAATAATTTAATCTTTTAATGTTGTTAACTCATTTACTCCTTAAATAAAAATATTAAGTATGTAAATAAATTATTAATAAACCAAATTTATAAAGCTATTATTATCAATTATGGATTCCAGATGAGATACTTTGAATTATTTTCTTTTGATTTAATTTCTTTGATACAGTAAAGTCATTTTCGTATTTATAGATTTCTAAGTTAAGTGTATTTATTTTTGAAAACGTCTTTTGCCATAAAATAAAAACAAAGCGTCTGTGAACAATTTTTTTTTTGGTTTTTAGCATTTTATTAGAAGATAGGTTCCTTCTAAAATATATGAAGACTTCAAAGGCCTGAATTGAACCAAAGGTTGTCGAGAAAGAGATTTCTTTTTCTCTCTTACTTAAGGGATTCCGAGATTGTTTTGTGGAACCACGTTACATTGGAAAATCCCGAAATGCTTTCTTGTATCTTTATTTAAAAGGAAAAAATACCAATAAACGGATTGCAGCAAAGAGGAGTTTTCTCTTTTTGTAAAGACTATCTTTTATTTATCGAAGTGAAGAAATAGATTTCTTTTCAGCACTGGTACAATTGATAGTATTCTTTTGTACAGCTTAAGTAAAATAAACCACGGTCGATGTTATGGAAGAAATGAAAGTTTTTAAATGATTTAATATTACTCTCAAAAGAGGATTGCCGATACATTTTTTCTTCTAGAATTCATTTCCCTTTTACCAAAATCCATTTTTGTTTTGCTATCTCTGATATCGGAAATATAAGATGCAGTCGTTCATAAACGCGATTTTATTCAGAAATTCTGTTATAATACACAGCTATGCATCGATGTACAAAAACAAAAACTATACAAAGAGGGAAACGGAACTTATTTTAATTTAGAATTACGGTTCTAAATGCCATGTATTGGCAATTTAATACATATCTTCATAGATTACTAAATATTTTAAGAAATCTGAGGAAAATATAGCAAGACTTGAATTTCTACTTATTGTGTTTTCTCAAAGACAAAAAGAAATTAGTGAGATTGTTTTATTTTTAAATTCTCAAAATATAAACACAAGTTTGGATTTGGATTTTAATATGTATTTACTATAAGTTTAATTATTAACTTTATAAAATAATAATATTTTTTACTAGTTTTTAATTTACATTTTAAATTTGGTTTACTCACTATTGTTTATTATTATTTCATGTTTATGTCGTATATCTATAGAACATTATTACACACGCACGCAAGCACGCACGCACACGCACGCACACACGCACACACACACACACACTGCATATATATATACTTTGGTTAGATACATTGATGACGTCGGTGTACCAAAGCAATTTTCAAAATAAATATAATCCCGAGTAAAATTTTTGTTTACCTTTTTTATCCTTCTTCTTTAAAATTGATACAATCTAATAAAAATATTCAGGTAAATGATTATTAATATTTACTTAAAAATTGGGGATCGTAGGATATGTATAATACTTATGAAAAAAAAAAAAGAAATGAAACTTTAGATTTATGTAGGTGAGAAGGAAAAACGAGGTTTAGATAAAGTAACATCCGCCAGGCCAAAATATTTTTTTCTGAACTGAAACTGGAGTAAAGCTAACACTGCTACGCTAATCTGAAAGAGATATTTCTATATTGTGTTGTTACAAATTCTCACATGTTTTAACCTTCAAGTAACCTTCGGGCTACATTATGACGTTATTTGTATTGAGAATCTCACATTATGAATAAATCGTAACTTGGGTAAATTAACTTTTAAGGGAGGATAGGGAAAATAGAGAAATTGTAGTATTAAGAGTTATTACCGATAAGGAAAATTAGCGAATCTGAGGAGTATAATGAGTGTGTGATCGAGACATTATTAGATTCTTACAATTCTAATTTTGTAAAAGAAGCCAGAACATATATAATAATATTGTTAAGATTGTTTTTATAAATTCTATAATGAACTCTTTATTCCTTCTTATTTTTCTCACGCTTCATTTCCCAATGAATTTAATTTCTCACTGAAATTTCAATTTCAATTCCCACTGAAATTGGTCATTTGATCTCCTTTACAAATTGCTTGAGTTTTGTACAAATAAACAGAAATGGTCCTTCCTTTCTGTGATTCTCTGTAAAGGGAAGTATTCTTCTAATGACATTTCTAGTGGTTGAGTCCTTAAAAATTAAGGTAATTATTTCAGAGCTAACACTTCGTCATGAACTCATTTACGTTCCTACCAAATTTCCTTAATAGGTGTAATTTTCCGGTAGACTTAATTTTATTGCTTGCATTCACTATCCTAAATGTCGAGTTAAAAGGAAAGAATTGCAAATTAGTTGAAGTTAATTCACTCTTAGGTACAGAATAGCCTCGAAGTAACGAATTTGTCTCGAGGAATAACAGTAAATATATTATTATCTTGTATCGTGAAGACATGCAACTGATTGCATTATAAAATACGTTCCTTTCAGAGGTAATTAAATTAACACATATATAGAAGTTTATTTAATTTTATTTGATCAATTAATTAAACTAATTTTGTATTTACGTTAAATTGAATATAGAAACACATATAATTGAAAGAATTTCAATCCGTTCGAAATTTAGTAAAACTCATAACTATTTTAAGTATTAAAATTTAAATTGTAATGAATACTAATTAATCTAAATTTAGCAGTAGCAAATTTATCAATTTAAAACAAATAAAGTTAATATAGTTTTAGCTAATAAAACACAGAAACATAACCTTTATTTTTAAATTCTGAAACTCAGAATTACATTTAATTGTAATGTATTTTATTATATTTTAGAGTATAACATGGTTCCTTTAACATATTTCTGAATCTTCTGATTCAAGAATATGTTGAAAAATTTATTTCATCTTAAATATTTTTCCTGGGTAACAGTATAGCGAAATTTGTTCTGTAAGCTGCTGGATACTACGCAATAAAGACGAACAAGCCAAGTCAGATTATTTTGAGAAAAAAAAATGTGGTCTGTAAAATTAGGGTTGAGATAATATTATAGCTTACCTCTTTGTAAAATTTTAATCATAACGTAACAACTCTAAGAATTACAATGTTCTTCTTTTCTTGTTTATACATTCAATGGAAAGTATTTTTTTAGTTTTTTCTCTTTGAATTTAAATTTCAGCAGTTTAATTAAAGTAAAATATATTAAGGTGTGTGGAGTAGCTCATTTAATTTACATTGGTTAATCCTAAACAGGGTCTATTTTCTTTTTGAATTTGTTGAAAAAATGCCAATTAGTAACCTAATAGTGCTGCTTTAATGAAATGGAATCATAGTTCTATAGAGAATAGTAAGTTTAATTTACTAACTAATACTGCCTAGATAAGAAAAAGAAAATTTTACGCGTTGAAGCCAATATAAAAGCAATACAGAAATATTTTAATTAGCAATTATATTTTTTTTTTGTTAATAGTAATTCAATAATTTTCATTAATATTTTAAACCTTTTCTCGTAATATAAAATAGTTTACCATAACAAGACTTCATAAAATAATCCTCTTCCAAATTTATTGTTTTTATTTAACAGTATAAAATAATAAACTACGTTCTTATAAATAATTTCTTTTTTGTACTTAAAGTGGTTGTTAAGAAAGTAAAACAGTTGTTAAAATTCTCTTGATTATCAGAGATTACCTTGATAATTTCATGATTGATTACTGAAATAGTCCACATTTTTTTTATATTTGTTATATAGAATAAAAAAGGTGTGGATATGATATATTTATATTTGTTTTCCGAAATTATTTTAGCCTGAAGAAATTTTATGACCCATGCGGATATTATAACAAATCTTCATTTTTCTTTTGGAAAACAGAAGTTTCAATGTAAGTCATGGTGATGATTATTATAGTTAGGTGACATTATTCACACAAAACTATATTTAATCAAGTTACACCAAACACTAATTTATGAAACTTTGTATAAAAAAGAAAAATTTAAGTAGTTGTTACAAATTTGCATGCGTGATCTACATTTAGATCATGAAAAAAAGCGAAAAAAGATGGTTGAGTGTCGAACATAGAACATAGACCTAGAACACAGAACATGAAGTTGAGCATTTCACGTTACAACGCAACGTATATGTAAAGTGACCCAATAAAAACCCTTGTAGAATCCATTCTGCCTATTGGATTTTGATAAAACTTGGTATATACGTTACATGGACCATGGGGAAAAGATTTTATCAGTAAAAAATATAGTTCAGATTTTGACCACCAGATGACACTTTTCATTCATTCTAAACGTTATATGGAATACTGGGGTTGAAATAGCCTCCAGTTCCAGCTATTCTTCAGCAAGTGCTCGATCAGTGTCACGAAAGTTAGTGATTCCGTGGAGAACAGTTCTAAAAATTCTGCGATCTATTTTAAAATGGCATCCGTATAAGATCTACGTAGTGCAAATGCTGTAACCTCAAGACCACCAAACACGCTTTGATTTTACTTGCCGATTTTCGGTGAGAATGGAAGTTGATGACACCTGGCCTTGAAAAATTTAAAGGTCAAATAAGGCTCACTTTTCTTTAGATGAAGCTGTGAATAATCAAAATACCCAAGTATGAAAGGCTTCACCTTCTAATGTTCCACACCAACAGCCACTGCATTCTGATTACGGCAGTGCGTGGTGTAGATTTACTGCTGATTTTACCCTCGGACCGTTTTTCTTTGAAACTCTCACTCCTCAAGGTCCTAAAACGTGCTTTGTCACGAGTGCACGGTGCAGTGAATTCCTTCGACAGCAGGTACAGGAAATGTAATGTTTGCTGACCACTGTATTCCTGCAAAATCATCTTCAACACCCCCATTGGGTGTCAATTCAAAAAATTGCTTCGAGCTAACTTTGACGAGAATCGTGTAATATCCATAGCTTTACCGGATGCCTGGCCTCCTCATTCACCCGATTTAAATCCCAATGATTTCTGCTTGTGGGGATTCCTAATAAACCGTGTTTGTGGAGGAGGAATAATGACTTTATCGGAGTAGAAACCCAGCATTATATATATGCCATGTTGCTGGAATCTCTGAACAGTTTCTCTGTGCTGCCATTGAACACTCTATAATGCGCTTTCAAACCGTAATTGATGTCAATGGAGCACACGTTGAGCACATTCTGTAATTGAATAAATTTTAATGATTTTGACAGATTTTTGTCTTTCTTTAGGAACCACAATTTTCCCTGGTGATCAACATTTGAGCTATTTTTTATTGTAGAAATCATTTTTCAATGGTCCATGTAACGTATATATCAAGTTTCATCAAAATTCAATAAGTATAACGGGTTCTATAGGGTCTGAATAGGGTCACTTTAATTATACCCACCCTGTACAAAATTAATACTACTATAGTAAACACTGTTAATTTTTGAAGTGTTTCAGATATTGTAGAACACAAATAATAATCAAAAGAAGAGAAAATAAAATTAGAAAGCATTAGTTTTTTTTTTCGTTTCGAATAATTAGTTTTATTTTCAATGTTTAATAACCATTATTTACCAACTTAATAATTTCATAAATTGATCGAGATAATATGAAAATATATTCTAGCGATATATTTTACTTTAATAACCATGTATTAAGTAAAGCTGTTCTTTTAAAGTTATGTGCTTATACAAACATCTAAGAGAGATGATACATCTCAGTTGTTTAAATTCTTGACATATACTGATACTACCAGCATTTGATTTAGCCTTCAATACTAATATTAGTTCACCAATAATAAAATTAAAAAGATAGCGAATAAATGACAAATTACCTAAATTTAAAATTAAAACCATTTATTTATGCAGCATTATAAAGTCGTTTATTTAGCCAATAAGTCTAGTTAAGCCAAAATTTAACCAGACCTAACCTTGTTATATTTGTAGACTTAAGGTAGTTAGATTTAAAATATTAAAATACGCAACATACACAAATAAATTAATAATAATAAATGCTCACCTTTAATTAATAAGTAATAGAAAAATGCTAACAAAACTGTAAGACTTAACCCCTTCCCGTACTTTAACGAGTCTGACTCGTGCTACTCATGGTTGGGCCCAAATCTTCATCATGAGTTAGACTAGTCAAAGTACTTGAAGGGGGGAACCAGTAACATTTTATCTTGAGACAATAACCGAACGACGGCGACTAACAAGCTTTAGTATCCCATGCAGAACTCTTCTTGCATCAGTACATGTCTTATCAATATATACATCAATGTATACTTTAATCTTGCGTTGTGTTGCGTTTAATCTTGCGTTAATAGGCGTACTGCATTTCCATGGAATTATCTACACTAGCAACCTGCATTGTTGAAAGTGTGAATTATTTTTCATGTCGTATAAAATTTTTCAAAAAAATTCAATATAGTTGTGCAAACGGTATGCCTCTGCAATCCATAGACCTTATTATTCACCCTTCACTTTGAAAATGAGTTCTTGAAACACTTGGTGTTTAAAATCCTCCTTTACTAAAAAGTTTGAGTTCATTCAATTATAAAATGGTTGTATCAAACTGCAAACACTTACTTAATCGCTTTAAGATTATGGTGAAAACATCACATGAGCTCTTTTTCCAAAATGCAAATTTCTTCTGAATTTCGATGAGAATCTCAGTCGAGACTAATCTAAACAATAGATGTTTTGCAATGAATTTTTGGAAATCTACTTTAAATTATAGTGTTATGAATACCCAAAAATGAACTATTCCACAATTTACTCACCTATTACATTGGTGGATGATTAAGATTTATATTAAATAATATTTCATTAATAGTGATATTGAAATAATTTTAATCCTGGAGGATGGCAGCAAACTTGACAATTTAGAGTAAATAGAAAATATTGTAATTCTTTTTATATTATACACAATGTAATTACACGTTCCCCCCCCACCATTGCTTTAACTTCTAAAATGTACTTTGGAATTTACAATACTCATTTAAGTTCTATTATTATTGAAAAGGCTGTTAAAAATTAATCGTCGAGTGATTTAGGGCGAAGTATATGAATGATCAAATTGCCATTAAGCACAAAATATAATCAACCGCACATGTTAATATTTTCATGAAATTTGATCTGTAAAATCCAGTAAAATTACGTTCAAAATATTATTTACGAATTAGCGATATTCAAAGTTTTCGGAAAAAATAAGCTTCGGTAGTTATATACAATAGAGCAGCTAAATACGTAGCAATTGCTTGAATTAATAATAATTACTTATAAGATGATGATATATTGAACCTTATTGAGAATTTTGTTCGCATTAAAATTTCGAGATTAATTTAAAGTTTAAAGTTTTCATATTTCAAGTTTCAACTCGCTTGCTAATATTTGCTCCACTGGGAGACGTGTTCCAATCTGAGTGGATTGTGCAAGTGACATTTTTTTCATTCACCACATTTTTTATTCCGCACACGGGCTTTAAACACTGGAGATTACATTCAGCCGATTATGACATATGAAATTGTCCCTGATTCTACAAATTTACAATTAACACAAAATCTTTACACTCGACAAAATATACTTCCTGTATCGTAAATGCCAAATATTGACTTGAAATTATAGAATGACATTACTAAAGTACTCATAAAAACAATTTTATTTAAAGCTCTTCAAAGCATTAAAATACTTACATTTTAAAATATTAATATTTCGAACAATTTAAAACCATTAATTATATTATATAAAAAAAAATTAATATTCCAATTATTTTAACATTCAAGACATCAAATATCAATCTAAATTCTTTTAAATCCTTAACTACCGTATACAGATAAAAAAAAATATATAACACGTCAAATATCAAATTCACATTTCAAAATATCGAATTCATTCACATATCCTTTTATATCATTAATTATTTTACTTCAAAATATCAAACTCATATCTATCAAATATCGATAACTATATACAAATTGAAGCATTAAATATGAATATCCTTCAAAACATTTAAAATATTAAACATCAAATTCGTATTTCAAAACATCCAAAATTCGTATCCTCCAAAGCATTAATTTTATCTCTTAGAATCCAATTTCTTCTTTCCTTTTTTACACATTTAAAATTATTAGTTCTCATACCCATAGAAAATGCTTACCTATTACAAATTTTAATGTCTTTAAAATGGTTTCCACTGAAAAATAAAAGATATTCTTTAACATAACACAATAATTAAAACGCTATTATAAGTTTCTTATTAAACTCCTACAAAAAATAAATCCAAATAATAAAATCAAAACACAACTTTAGTTATAAGCATATTACTCCGAAATATTACTTATTCTACTCTTCATAATGGATCACATGAGAAGAAAAATAATATTTTTTGACACATTAGATTACCATTAAGATTACTTATCCTTATCCAAACGTTTAATCCTTAAAGCCCTCCTTTAAGATAATCACAATAAATAGTTTTAAATTCTTACAGTGATAACTCATTTTCGTTTTTAAATAATAAAATCTAAATAAAATCTTGTTGATATGTTAAAATTTACTTATCCGTATCAGAGATTTAATTAATAAAATACCATTTTTAAAATAATCATATTCATTAATTTCCCAAAATATTCAAATAAAAATATTTCTTAAGTTATCAGTCTTTAAAAATACTCAAATGTTCCATGAAAAAATAACTGCTCATTAATTCTTAACAAATATTCAAAAAAGATAAATACTCCTAAATTAATGCATCAATTATAAGCAGGAAATAACCTTTATGATAAATCACACCAAAATAGTAAAAAGATTCTTAGCTTATAATTCATAGTTCCTTTTTTTTAAATTCAGTCTCTTGCTAAATAACAAAAAAAAAAAAAAAAAAAAAAAAAAAAAAAAAAAAAAAAAAAAAAATCAGAACTATCTCACCCATCTGTTGCTACTTTCCACAAGTCAAACGACATGGGAAAGGAGTCCTTGGTTCATACATTTTTGTATTCTCACCGAAGTCCTTCCATAAACACACGAGTACGAAAACAGTCCTTCCGTAAACACACGAACACTTCCTTCATTCACTTTTCTGTAGTTTCTGTGTCCCTTTACGTTCCTTTGTCGTCGGCATAATCTTTCCCCTCTTCTTTGTCAGAAAAACTGCGATCATGATTCATGACTTCAATGGGTTACCACAGGTGTCCTAATCTCTTGTTAATGAAGGGAATGGACACTTCATTCTTCCTGATCTGAAGCCCTGTTTGATCCCCAGGGTCAAAAGAGACTTGTTTCATGATGACCTTTTCACGACTGTGAAATTTAGAGGTATCTTTTACGACGTTTCTTCGTTTGAAGTAGAATCCTTCCTTTCGCTTTAAAATTTATGTTTTCTTCCTTTTGAGGTAGAAACTTCTATTCACTCGTTTTGTACACCTAATTATTTGTCGTAAGACTTTCCCTTTTTCCAACAGTATTGGGTTTGGTATGGGGTTAATTTTGAAAAACACTTTCTCTGCTTTCATTTTCCCTTCAATTAAAGCATGAGTTTCCTTTCTAGTTTTCTCTAGTGGAATTGATAAATTAGAAATATCTCCTCTTTCTCCAATGGAAATATTTTCTCCTGTATCATCCTTTAAAATTTTCTGATTGACTATCTTAATTTTTATTTTTCTAAATACTTCAATCCTTCTTGACATCGTTGCTGTTCATCCTCTCCGTTCTTTTCATTTTCTTTCTGTATTTGTATTTTCCTTTGCATTTTTCTTTTTATTCTCTTTTGCTCTCAAAAATAGGCTAATATCTTCAAATCTTCCTTTTTTCACGCGTTATCCTTTTCTTTTCTCAATATTCCTTCTCTTCGAATCTCCAACAGCTTTGTCTTTTGTTTTTCCACTTGTTTTTCAATCTGCCTTTCTTTCCTTCATTTAAGGTACATGTTTCATTTCGCAATTTGTCCAATTGATTTAACATATTAGAATTTTCATTTTCTTTGCCATTAAGTTGCATCTCTAGTGTTAATGATATTTTTTCTCTGTTAATAGCTTCCAGTACCCGTAAGGCACGTGCGTTAACTTTTCATTTTCTACCTGGATTCTAGATAACTCTTCAAATCATTTTTTCTCAATTTAGATTTAAGCTTTTCCTGTTGAGACTGAAATCGTTTTAGCTCAATGATTCGCCTTTCTTCAATAATGGTATCTTGTTGCCTTATAACTTGAAAGAAATTTTTATTTTCTTCCTGAATTTCTGTAAACTTCTGGTCTTTTTCTCTCAATTCAGATTCCAGCCTTTCCTGCTGATACTGAAATTGTTTTTCGTGACATTTTGCTTTTCTCTTTGTTCTCTAAGAACTTGATATAACCTTTTATTTTCTTCTTGTATTTTTTATATATTTCTGCAATTTTTTTTTCTTATTTTACAACGTTTTTCTGAATTTCACTTGGTGTGTGTGTGTGTGAGTGTGTGTGTCATCAAATTTTCGATCGTTAATTTAACCAATTTCCCATCAAGCTAGAGCTTTGAAATTTCGGGAATCGTTCGTACTCGCCTAACAATGCAATATTTAGACGTTTGTGACAAGTTTTAACTAATATTTCAATAATTTTAATAAGTCAAAATATTCTTTCCTCTAGGCGCTTTTAGGATTGAGGAAAAAAATTTTCCCCCCTCTGGGAACACCGGGCACTCCCCACACCACATGACACCTCGTAAAACTATTGTACTCACAAAGGGGAGATACTATCTCCCTTTACTATCTCCGAGATAGTAAGGGTTGCTGACTTTTAGTCAATAATCATGAGCAAGAAAGAAAGTTTCCAATATTTGGCACCATGTCTTATCACAATAATTTTTTCTGAATTCTGGTTCCCATTTTTTTTTTAATAGAATGGCTTACAAACTTTCAAATGCATGTTTTGATTTTATGAGTATTATGAATTTTTTAATACGCTCACAAATGTCTCTTTTTTAAGTAAATTTTAAAGTTAAAAATAACCAACAGTTTTAACTAATATTTCAATAATTTTCTTTAATAAACTTTGCCACCATATAAAAACGTTGTTTTTAAAAACGTTGGTTTTTATATCGAATTATTCTTCCTTAACTTTGATAAGTTCCCTTCTTGAAGTTTCAGCTGCTTTCGATTCAATACATGACATTAGTTTAATACTATTTAAATTTAGAAATAGGTAATCCTTTACATATTCAATGTGTAATTCTTGACAGATACTTGAGTAAGCAATGTATGGTAGGTCTAAAAGTGGATGTCCAACCAATAAATTAACTGGTTAAGTTGAGTGTGGTACGACAAAAACTAGAATATTATTTCCTAAAACTTTCCGATCTGTATATCTACTACTGTCTCACCTAAATTTTGAGCGACTGGGTTTAGCTGATTACCAAATGAATAGAGATCCTTTCTATAATGTAGAATGTTATCCTAAGTTTCGTGATACTGAATCTTTAAGTAAACATCTTGAAGATCCGGTATCCAGTATAACAGTGACCTATGGTCATTTATGAATTCAGGTTTTTTGTGCATATTAGATGCGGTTAATTCTTGTACACAAACATTAAATGAAATCTTTTTATTTCCTATGCAGTAAACTTTGTAGTGTCATAACTTTCCAATGTGCATGAGAAGGAGTAATCTCTTGCTACGTGACAGAAATTATTGCAAGAAAAACATTCCAACTCACCTCTGAACTTTCGTATGAAAGTTTCAACTTCTTGTTCCTTTTCTTCTCTTTCGATCCTGTCTGTGATTATCTTCTCAAGACATCCTATTGCGAAACCTTTTTCGTAATACTCACTATTAATTATACTTGCTAATAGTATATTTTTTCAGATTCAGGTGGAATGTTTACTCCTAAATCATCGGCTAATTCTCTTTCATCACACGTGAATTCATTTGAGAGGAATGACATACTTAATGCTATCTCACTACACTTTAGTATACAAAACAAATAATTTTCGTAACAAATCACTTTTCCTCACATAAGTAAAAATTTTTTTTTCAGTTTCACAGTCCATAGTTGCATAAATCTCTCAATACATTCTTTTTGCTACTTTCACAGTTCTGGTAGGTTAATGTCTTACAAAGCACATACTTTTTTTCTTATTCTCGTTCCTAATAGATAAACATCCTTCAAAGCACATCCTTTTTCTACACAGTTTTGGAGGGTTAATGTTTGGTTGACAGTGGTCCCCAATCCCACTTCCTGAATTACAGTAAACTTTACTTTTATCTTTTTAACCTGTAATTTCGTCTTACATATCTTTCTTTTTCTTTTCCTTAAAAATAAACTTTTTTAAGTAACAATACCTCGATTGATATTTACCTTTCTTACTTAAGTCTTTTAGCTATTAACTTAGCTTGTTTCACTTATCTTTAAACTTCATATGAGATGAGACGTACACATTTGTTAAATAATAACAACAGTTCCTTTATTCCTTTAAAATCCTGTAGCATTACCTTGGTGATTAGTGCGAATTACCTTTAGCGCTCAATCACCCATTGATCCACAAACTTTCGAGTGTCCACTCGCCTGTTTACATCTGCTCCGCTCGGAAACTGGTTTTGATCTGAGGGAATTGTGTAAGTGACATCTTACACTCACGCCTTTACAAAAAAGTCCTCTCCAGACAGGCTTTAAACATTGGTGACATCAATATTATATTTTTATGTGTTATAATACTGTGAGACAAGTTATCTAATTACCTAATTATTCAGTGTTAAAATATGTGGCTCATATCATTTTAAAACAAAATAAAACATATTCTGCAAGAACAAGTAAATTTATTAATTGATTGATCTAGACTTTGAATCGATTGTCTTAAAAGTGGGGTGATTCTTGTTGTGTTCTTGATGACACGAATATAATTAAACCTACTGATATTAAAAAGAGATGAAGGGAAAAAAACTGAACAGTAATAGTATAGTATATAAACCTTTTTTTTCTTAGGAATTAACTCTCTATGTTTTAAATAAATTATATGTATGATGGAATTACCAAACGTCTCTAATGTGTTAGAAACACATTAGAGACGTGTGGGGTTTTGTTATTGAAGAATATAATAAAAGGTTTTGGTTTATAGTTATTGAAGAATATATATATATATATATATATATATATAAAAGCTGCATGGAAAAGAATATAAAGGATTAATGTGCCAAATGTATTTTTCTTATTTTCATTGTTTAACCTTGAATGGAAAAATAATATACGTAATTACAAAAGATCTATATTATTATATGGCTATGAGTACATTTATTGTTCAGTTGTATAGAATGTAGTGTATTAGTTACGATTCGTTACATTTGTTATAGAATAATTGTTATAAAAAGAAATTTGAGCTATTTATTTTGTCTTTTTATTTATTAATTAATAATGGAAGTGAATAACACAATTTAACAACATATATGAATGTTATTTTTACTTTTTATATATCTTTCAGAGTGAACTCATTTCTTTTATTTTTTTTGTTCTATCTCTCTCATTGCCATATTTAAAATAAATACATGAAAATTATTTTGACAAAACAAAAAAAATCTTTTTTTTGGCATTTCTTGAATTTTTTAAATAAGTACTTCGTATTAGTAATTTGCTTTGCTAATAATTTTTATGGAATAAAAAAAATGCCAGTATCACTGGGAAGAATAATCCTTAATGGTCGTGCAAAATAATAAAATTTAATAATGTTCAGGCAAATTTTTGATCAGTTTATTCAAATCTTTGAATAAAAATGCATTTCTTAAGCCTCCCATCTACCGACCATTTTGATTTCGTGGACTTATTGTTAATCCTGTGGAATTTCTGCTTTTGCTTTCAAATCTGTACTATTTGATCTATGTGAATGCAACAAAGTGCATCTGAAAGAGCAAAAAATAATGGTGGCTTCTACGGACTTACTTTTTTACTCCAATTTCTTAAGAAAATATTCTTACCCCTATTTTAAAGATTCGGCTTGAGTTTTCCGGTCTTTAAAAATATTTAAATACAGTTTTAAAATTCTGAGAAAAAAAGTAATCACTTTTTTTTTTTCACTTTCAGATGCACTTTGTTGGTTTAAAATAGATCAAATAGTTAAGATTTGAGAGCAAAAGTAGAAATTCTATAGGATTAACATCACGCTCACGTCATCAAAATGGCTGGTAGACGGGAGCCTTAAGCTTTGACGTTAATCAACCCAAAAACTACATTATACAATCACTAAATGATTTATTGCCATCGGTATATAACTAATATAAATATTTTCTCACTTTTTATAGAGTTTAGCCTATCACAGAATTTTACCTTCTTGTATTTACATGAAGCGATTGTTATCAGTGTTGTCATTAAACTATAAATTATAAACATACAGGAGAAGTCCACTATATAAAATTTATGATCGGATTTAAGAAGGCCATGGGAAATATTGTTACGAACATGCTATGACGCTTCCCTTAAACGTTTCTCATATGAGGGAAAAGTCACATTTACAAAGATTACGTCAGTCAGTCAAAGTAAACTTAAGCAATGCTCCCTTTTCCTTGGTGACCTTTTTAGGAACTTGGCGAGAAAGTTGGTGGCTTTGGTAACAAAGTGACGATTGTAGAAAATGTTGGAATTTTGGCGACATCTTGATTAGGTTGAAAGTTACGGAATTTTCCTGAATTCATTTTATGTCACACCTGGCCGGAGCAGCTGTAAATAAATAGAGGTGTGACGCCTGAGTGAATGGATTATTGAATCGATTGGGATCGGTGGACTTCTGTTGGATGCGATCATACAAACAATTACAGAAGAGATTTGTATGTAAAGCGAATTTATAAACATGTGAGTGGAGCGTTACTAATGCAACTGTAAATATTATTACAATCGCCGATAGTGTACCTTATGATGCTAAGCTGTGAAAATCTGCGTTACCTGATTGTGCTGTTAATCCATTTAAGTTCTGTTACCTACTTGTTCTGTTACCGACAAGTAGGTAACAGAACTTGGTCACTCTGTCCTGAATATTTGTGAATAAAGTGTAGTCTATTTTAATAATCCAACTGGATTGATTTCACTCGTTCACCCACAAGAGATTACAGAACTTTTTAACAATATGTATGGAAGACTTCTTTCATATACCTGAATATTCTAAAGTTTATATTTAAAATGTCCTATGAAACCAGCCGTTATCTGAAAATTAAAGTTCTAATTAAATATTATGGAACTCAAAGAAAAAATATTAGGATTTAGGAACAATTATAACATAAGTATATACTTTTAATCTTTATATATTTATAACCTTATTTATTTCTTTTTACCTTATTATACTTTTATATTTATATATTTATTATAATACTTATATATTTAGACTTACTTATTATTGTTATATATTACTTTTATATTAATACTCACTTACTCGTATATATTTATTATCTTATTATACTTTCAACATAAATGTACTTTTAATCACTTGCTAATTTAATAATTTGTTAAAATATCTTTTTGAAATAGAACTGAATTAAAACACACCAAAAATTTTAAAAGCTTTCTTTTTCAGATTTTATGCTTAAAAATATTTTGCAAAATCCAATTATACACTTTCTTCCCTAAATCACTTTTGTACATTTACTAAAAATCAAAACCGAAAGTAATAAGTGAGTTACTTTGAAAAGTGCAGAGAAAAAGCTTAAAAGATAATGCTTAAAAATACTTTTTTTGTATTCCATTTCATCCTCTAATCCGTTTATTCAATTTTAATAGTAATTGTTCTCTACATTTTTAATGAAGAAACTTTTCTAGAACTCAGTGGTTTTGCTTTAAAAAACTCTAACGAGTTTCTTTTTAAAGCAATTCAATTTATATGCAATTGTAAAAAAATCATCCATAGGATTTGCTTAAGTAAATACATTTTACTGTAATAATTTGAACTAAAAAAACTCGCTGTTTACATTAAATTGTTCCTTCTTATTCCTGACAAAAGACTGGTATATTCCCATGCCATTGCCACATTAATTTGAAAAGCAAACAACATTTAGTTTCTTCCCAAAGTAATTTGTCGAAGGAAATATGTTATTGAATACTTTATTTTTCTTAATCATCGGAAGAATATAAAGCAGCAAGTAAATGTTATTCTTTAATTACAATTCTGATTCCTATTACGACTGGAAGAGAGTTGAGCATTACGCCAAATGCACTTCTCAAAAATTATGAATTTGTTTTATATTCAGCTGTGTGTGTTTTGTTTTGACAAGGATGTTTAATTAAAATACCTCTTTGTAAGCGTGCTAATGAGTGCAAGTATATATTGTATTTAATATCATCGTCTGCTTAAGAAAACATTAGAGCGTAAATTCTTTTACACTTGTTCCATTATTATTTGCAAGATATGGTGATATCAAGGCTTTCAAGGATTTTCATTATAACACTGGTTTAAATCGCAGTAATGGAAAAGGGTATCTATAATCTAATTTACTAAACAGGTCTGTCTTTCTTCAGAAATAAATTATATTGAGAAAATAATCCATTTATTGCTTACTTTTTTCACTCTCGCCATTTTTTTATTTATGGAAAAGGTAATCTATTTATTGTTTTCTTCTGCTTATAGTGTTTAATAACAACAGATGTTGTTAATGTTTTTAAATTAGTTATTGTGCGGTGCAGTGAATGAAACGTGTGCGATGTGTAATTTCGTTATCAACACAAGAGTATCAGTTAATACAGTAATGTGTAATTTCGTTATCAACACAAAAGTACCAGTTAATACTTTTATGTAGCATAAAAAGAAACGAATAAATAATATTTTATTTTACTTGTAAAACATTCTTCAATCTCTTAGGTTTTCACATTCTATTTATTATTAAGACATTGAAAAATAAATGTATCTAAATTTACTAAGATATGTTTCGATCTATGATAAAGGTCTACATTATAAGAACTTTCAGCGTAAGACATCTCATGTATACTGCTTAATGACTAAATTAAGAATGTATTTGAAAAAAGCCTAATTTCTCTAGGAATGTTAAATGTAATTAAAAAAAAAGCTTACGGATTTTTTATAAAGGAAATTTGTAGAAATAGGCGTGTTTTTATTAAGTACGTTTTTTAAATATGGCAACTGCAGTTTTTCTGTCGCCATTACATTAAGTATTATATCTGATCTGTTGTGTTTAATCATAAACGCCCAGCACGTAAGATTTGCCTTTGATTATGTTTGTTTGTGCACTTTTAAAATGCCTCACAGAAATAAGAAATGCCACATTTGTGAAATACATACTGTGATTAATTATCTGCAAGCAAAAGGTATAAAAGCTGCCGAAATTCATCAGAAACTTTATTAAGTGCAGAAGAAAACACCATGAACAATGGAATGATTAGAAAACAGATGAAAGCATTTAAAGAGGGAAGTGGAGTCATTCAATATCACCCCAAAAAATGAAGCTCAAGTAAATTTCAGCACACAAAATTATGCAAAATATTGAGATAAATAGGGGGTCCTGTTTGTGGAATTTTAGCCTCGGGATATGTAAGAATGCAAGGGGAAATAAAGTCTAAGGCTCACTGACCATTGTGCTGCCGAGGCGCCCACCTAATAAAAACACAAGAGAAGTGCTGAAATAGTTTGGAGAGAAACGAGTTGGGAAAGGTCGAACAGGAAGAAAGGAATAATTGAGTAGGTGATGTAGGTTCTGGCAGATAGAAGACAGAGTCGTTTCAGTTTGGATTGGTATTTTCGCATTTGGAATGTGTATTTAGCTTCCACATCCCTTTTAAAATTATTTACTTAACTGTGAGTAATTTCATTGTGTTATTTTTGGATCGAGGCCATCTTTGTTTCCAAAACTTGCTATCAGTTGAACCAACGCATTTTTTACTGGGTGACGCAATAAATTTTGAAACATATTGTGACACCTTAACTAAACTGCGCTGTGAAACCCAAAACAAAGTGTATGGCATGCTTATTGAAGGATTTGTGTGTTTCTGTATATGATTTGCTGCATGAGATCGTTTTGCTGCATGGCATTCATACACGACTTATCGAGCCTGGAATCTCATCGCATCGTATGGCTGGAAATAACACGGCCCCGATATGATGCTCAGTGAATATCACTTGTTCCTTTATTTGAAAAAAGCTTTTAGGGGGTGATGCTTTGGCGATGATGATGATGATGTCAAAACGGCCAAGCAATAATGGTTAACTTTTCAGGCAGGTGATTTCTATGAGGATGGAATGCAGAAGATGGTATACAATATGATATGTGACTTTATATTGGAGGTAATTACGCTGAATAATAGATAAATATAACGCCTTTCTTATAAAATAAAATTCAAAAACTTCATTTTACAGTAACAAAACAGTACTTATTTAAAAAAAATAAAAACACGCTATTAATTCTCAACGAAAGCAAATAAAATTTCTTAAAGTTTCTAAGTAGATGAATATATATTTTTGTGTAATCTTACATGATTTTTATATTTTATTCTTTCTTGCGATCCACAAAATATTTTCTTTTTGACCATAATTTTTAAGTATCTGATAATTCGTTCAATTTTATATCCTTTTTTTTAAAAATAAAAATACAAGCTTTAAGAATAATATTTAAGAAAATATATAACTACTACATCATCCCCCCCTAGAATTACTAATTCAAAGGACAAACTAACGTCATCTCAGTTTTCAAGTAAATTAAAATAATAATTCATGATTAGGATTAGCTTAAATAATTTTGCAGAGAGAAATAAATTTCGAACCAAGTAATAAAATTAAATGGTAAAAATACATATGAAGACCTCTTAAATTCATGTTTAAGATGTTCTTTTATTTCTTTATGAGCCATATTGGGAGAAGTCTCATTAAATATTTCAAGAAAGTAATTTTATGAGACCCGATGATTTAAAATATCCATTAACACTAACTTTGTAAAACATTTTAACTGCCTCACTATATTAACTTTTTTTTACACCTTTTGGTTTTCAAAAAAAAATTTAATGGAATAAAAATAACAAGTAATTGAAAGATTTTACTGAAAATTTTATGAAAAATCATTTAAATATATTCTATCAACTTGATGAACAATATCATTAATAAGAAAAAAAATCTTTTCTAGTGAGTTTAAAGAATAAATAGTTTATTTCCTTAAATATAAATAGTGTTAAGTATAGATTAAACAATTATATTTGAAAATTAACTTATTATAAGTATTCATGATATTTTGGAATCCTGAGTTTTTCTGTATAGTTTGCAAAAATACATGTAATTTGCAATTTATGAGAAATGTTTTCTTTGCAATTATCATTTTAAAATTAGTAAATATGCTCTATTTCCCCTTTTTATGAATAAAATTTTTTTGGATGGTTGATAAATAATATGATATAAGAAATCGAGGTCTTAAGCGGCAATCAAATGTATGAAAATTTGTCTATCCTAATAATAAATACCAGATTCTATTCGAAACTATTCGAGTAAAGAATAAAATGATAAAAATTTTATTCTACAGAATATTAAAATAATAACTGTAATTATAACACATTAAAATTTTCGTGCCATGTTTATTGAAATAAAATATGCGTAATCATAATGCTATTGAACTGACAATGATCTTATTAAAACAATGCGAATATTCAGTCTTGCATTTATAATTTAAAATCTGAACAGAAGCTTCTAAATGTTTACTTTGATGAGATATGGATTATAATTATAAATTTGTGAAGACATTTTGTAGTGTTGTTCTTCTTGATTAAAAAATTATTGTTTTAAATAATTATGTTTATTTTTAAGCTATTACTACTAAACAGAATTCTGGTTTACTAATTTTAATGTTACAAAAATGATTTTGACTGACAACGAGAAATCAGTTCTTAATATTCAATTTACAGATTTTATTTTCTCACTCGAAAATATATGTATATGTTTATATTTTTTTAAACTGAAAATTTAGATTTCTTTTTCATTTCATTCAAATGAATTTTAATTAATCTACAAGTTTTTCCGAAAATTCTTTTAATTAAGATTGCTTATGTTTATTTTCAAAATATATCATCATGCGAATTTAGCCTTGCTGTATATTATGGATATTTTGAAATATATATCAAGTGGGGGGGGGGCTTTTCGGGTGTTGTCAAAGAATAGTTACCTTCATGTCGATCAGAAAACAGTTTGATACTTGCTCGGCTGTTTCACATGATAGAACATGAAAATAAAGATTCTCTTGACCCCGGACCTTGAGATATTTTACATGTAAGATAAAAATAAATGTTAAATAACAATTGTACTTTCCCTTCTTATAACAACTTTTGAGATTTTGAAATCTAAACGAAACTAAATAAAGTAACAATAATTTTGCATACTTTTATAGTAAACAAAATTTATTAAGAAATTTTCTTTAGTATAATTTCGGGAACTTTTTTAATGAGATAAATTTGACAAATATTTTTAAAAAGATTTTTTCCCTTAAAACCTTAACTATGGCCACAGTAGCCAATAGCCCTTGAATTACTTCTCATTAAAGCGTTAATTAATTATCAAATCACTTTTAAGCCCTTAAGTGGTTTAATACGTTCACAAATTTGACCCTAAAAAGGCACATTTTTATTGCATTGTTTTACATTTGAAAGAAGGAAAACTTTATTGGAATTAATATTTCTAATAATTTTAAGCATTTAGAATTATCTTTTCTGCAAATAAGCATAATAATGTTTCGACTAGTAGTTGTCTTTTCTACCTACATAATCGCTTAACAGGGAAATTGAATTTACACTTGTGCAAAAAATGCAGTTTATTTATAAAAATATATATTTTTCATTACAATTATATTAATACATCAAATTTATTTGCTCTTACATTTACTTTTTTATCCAAAAGACTAAACTGATAAAGAAAATCGAATATATGGCTGAACAGAAAAAATGACAGTGAAATCAGATTCACCCTACGTAAACGGGCAAATTAGGCAAAAATTTATAATTTAACCTTTAAAAATGCTTCATATAATGCCTTTTAGCGAAAGAAAATTTGGATAACAATAAATACAATTTTAATAATATCGTCAACTTTATGTAAAAATAAAAATTAACTAGTTAATAAAAATAATAAAAACTGATCAGAGAGAGAGAGAGAGTACTAATCGATTGCTAGGCATTATATAAAACAACTGCCCGTTATCTAATTACTTATCTTCAACAATATACTAAACTTTTTCTCACTCTTTTCAAGCCTAAATGGTGCCATCGACACAGAAGTGAAATTTGTTTCCGTAAAAAGAAAACGCAAGAAGTAAAATCCCATCTGAGACTCCTTCAAAGAAATCACTCGCTTCCTTCACGCTATTTACAGTTAATTTTCCCAGAATCTGTTTTCACGCTTCATGTATTTTAAGTCAATCACAATCAAGGTGAGTCGATTTAAGAGACGGTTGAACTGCCGCATTATACAAACGATGCTTGAGGGTGGTTTAAAATGTGTCGTTTGCAAATTCAGGGGGTATTTGGGGAGGAGAAAGCTCTTCTCCGTCTAGTCGTATTTTTTGATTTTGTTTTGTCAGATTTATGGTTAGTGGGCAATAATTCGGGTATAATGGAGACTACAACCGTCTAGTTCTCGTAACAGTGCTGTACTTAAGTTTATAGCTACTTATTTTATGTTATGGATATGGATATGTTCCGCTTTGGGGATATACTTGAGTGTTAAATTATAGGGCAAGGAAGTCATTGGGAGTTTAAACACGTCAGTATGGATTCATATTTTTGAATGGTACCAGTATTATCAAAAATGAAAATATTCTTTATAAAAAGAAGGTTAAAATTTATTTCTTTTTAAATACGAGGGAAAGCGTATAGTTTAAAATACTATACTATGAAATGAGCGGTATATCTGATTAAATTTATTCTGAATATTGATTGAGCTTTATCCACATAATGTTACAAATTACAGCTATTAAAGTCGATTTATTTGATTTCAGGAAGCTGTAGGTTGAAGTAAACCTTAATATGGAGAAGATATTCAATCTGCTGAATTCTACAATGATGATATTCGAATGTCAAGAATTGCTAGGAGCAAAGAATAACTGGATGATGACTATGAAGGGGAGTATTTTGAATAATTAATTAATACACCCAACTCTTTTTTTACATGGTAGATACGTTCCTTAGAAAGCCACGCAAAAAAGAATTTTGTAAAAATATATGCGACGTACGGTAAATTTGGGGATATGTTCTACAACTTCAAAAAATCGTGTAATATGAAAAAAACTCTAAATATTTTCCCAGAAAAGTATAATAATGAATAATGAATTCCATATTACACATTAATAAAGGCCAAGGTAGCCCAGTGGTCATGGTTTCGGATTTGTGACCGGCGGTTTTGGTTCAGTCTCGGGTTTGATCTGGGCCAAGTACTGATGATCCGTCAAAGGCTGATGCACGTTAAATCTGTCGGTCCAAAAGTCCTCCCGTTGACGTGGTGAAGAAGTATGAAAATTACAAGATCCGTCGCCAATGCTTCTAGTGCCACATTAATAAAAACTAAACTAAGCTAAACTACATATTAATAAAACAAAAACAATTCATTTTTATTACAAAAAATTAAAATTAGCGAGCAGTGACAATTCAGTCTATAGGTACATACAACGTATAAAAATGCAAATTGAAATTAGAAATAAAGTTACTAACAACTATTCATCGCTATTTGATAACAAACGTGCACTTTTATTACGAACTGGATCATAAATGCTATCATCAGTATGTGTTTAGCACAACTGTTGCCTTTGATTCAAATGAAGAATTTCGTTCATTAATATGTTAATTTGCTTCTGTTGGTTTTGTTGTTGCTACAAAATCTGTTATGGGAATTTCTCTCAAGTTGCTTATATCTTTCTTGATATCCTGCAACGTAAAACTTACAATTATATTGAAATTTTAATGCACGCTCTATGCTGGTAATTATAAAATTCGGGTATTCCCGTAACTCCAGAATACGAAGTAAACAAACCATGAAATAGTGCTAGTAACTCACACATATGTGTGCACATATCGACCGTCTTTTGATTACACTGTCAAGACAAGAATTGATTTTTTTTTGCTATCAAAAACAAGAATTGATTTTTTTTGCTATCAAATTCATGCTAGATAAAAAAGTTCTTGTGAAAAGTATACAGGTGAGCCGTGTTATTTCAAAATCGTTTAATAAAAGACCGTGTAAAAAAGGCTGTAATACCAATTTAGCATTACGAAACGATTTATGATGTCGGATATTTTTGACAACTATACATACATGAACGACGTAAGGATTTGTGTATTATAAAATCAGTTATTTACAATTAACTGTTAGAAAATAGTAAACTTTAAATAAAACACCTAAAATTTATATAAAAAAAACTTAAATTATATCAAACCAAAAAATAATCCAATAGCTCTTTTTAACGGATTAAATAATATTAAGTGATGCTATATGGAATAGATCATTAAAAGAAAAATAATAGTTAGTTTTTAAATTCAAATGAGTCTTTTATTAATCAAAAGATGGACCAATCAATCGCTCTTCCAATGCGTTTCTAACAAATTAACTCGTCTTTCAAAAATTGCGGAGTGTTTGGAGGACACAAAATCTGTGAAGGAAATTTCATCCTCAATACTATTATGAAATGTCTTATTACGAACATAGTGTTTCAAACTACGAAAGAAATGACAATCCTTTGGTGAAAGATCTGGTGAGTACGGAGGGTATGTCAGAACTTCATTGTCAGATTCGTTATGTTTTTGAATTGTTATGTGCACCACACGAGGCCATATTTTATCATGGGGGAGGATCAGTCTATGTTTGATAATTAATGCAGCGTCTGTTTGACAAGTTTTCTGTGTATTTCACGGCAGCATGATTTTGTAGTAATTGTTTGATCTGGCCTTAAAAATGAATAATGGGTATTATCCCTTGTATTCCGCTGTACAGTAACCACAATCGTTTCTTTAGAGAGATATGATTTCAGTGTAGGTCCTGCATGTTTACCACGATTGACTTATTTTTCCTATAACTTTCTATTGTCATATGTTATAATTATTCTCATAAAGGATGTCCTGTTCCTCCTCAATTGAAGTAACAGCACATTTTAAAAATTCACGGCATTTGCGTATCATGTGGAACCCATTTATGGAGATTTTTAACATTTCCAATGTTCTTGAGATAGTGGCCGAAAGTAAGAGACTAGGTTTTTAAACATTTATTACAGTGTTTTCCACCCGAGGTTGAGATTATAACTAGATTTTCCATCTCAGATAAATTTTTTTGGTGTTTAATATAGCATTTTTGCTTTTACAAACTATAACTATTATTTAAAATTATGGGAATATCCGAATATATTCAATATAATTGAAGTTTAAAATTTTTTGAAGACATGTCGATGAACTTATTGGTGTTTATTTTGAATATGAATATTGTAAATTATTATGTGATAATCTTAACTGAATATAATCAATTTTGACCTATTGTAATCATATAGAAGGAAAAGTGGCAAACAGAAACCGATTAGTTTAGAATTATATAATTTTTTTTCATGAAAATTCATATTCCAAACAGTAAAAGGATCTAAGCCAATGGTTCTAGGTTGTCCTATATAAAGAAACCCTTATTTTAAAATTTGAATTACACATATGAATATGGAAATATAAATATTTGAGATATTTTATGAATCCCAATTTTAGGCTTGATTAATAAATTAGGTAGTTATAATAATTGAATAATATATTTTTGTTGTTAATTTAGTTAAACTTAATAGATCGCAGATTGATTGCTGGTGGAGTAGATTTTAACTATTGTTTAAATTTGCCTTCCTTTAACATTGGTATAAATGATAGCCTCTACAACTTTGGTTTGACATCACAATACCTTATAATTTAAAGTCCCCTTTTACAAGCGATTTAACATTACCAAAGAATTGATTCTTTGAACACATCCAAGTTCGATGTTATTTAATATTGATTTTCACCTCCCACATTCTTCAGTAATTCAGACAATTTAGATCCTGAGATAAAATTCTTCTCTGAAATATTTACGGCTAGGACATTAAGGGGCAATTATGAAGATGTTGAAATGGTACGTTGAGTTGCAATAGAATCTGAAAAATTCTTTTCCTGAATACAGAATTATTGAGAAATTTATTTCGCATTGATGTAAAATGTATGAACATTTCAAAATAAATTTACAAGCAGGATGCTATTTTAGGAAATGTGGGCACATATTTTTTAAAGTTATCGTTAATTAGTTTTTGAAAAAAAAAATTGTTTTCAATTGAAGATTACAAATCATAAGTAATTTTAATTATTAAAATACTTCAACGTTAAAACGGATGCAAAGTCATTGTAATAAAATAGAATGAATTTAGAGGCTGATGTAAGAATTCCAGATGTATTTATGTTTCTTTTTAAATGTAAAAATAATGTTGAAATTTTCCTGTATGAAAGCATCTTTACTTTCGTGTTCTAACTACACCAAAATTTCTGCATCAAAAGTATTTAATGATATCTAAAATCAATAACATTGAGATAACTGTTCTGCTAATTATGACTCACTTTTAACTATTACTTAAGAGTGTAGTAGTAAGAAATGTATATTTCTAAGAATATCTTTGATCGTTATCTGTTTGTTTGATCTCTCTTTAATAAGAATATTATAAAATTTAACATAGTTATAGAATCTATCTATCAGTTAGATTTTAATTAAATGTAATGGTCATTATCTTTCAGGTCGTATCTTCAGGCCTTTTGAAATAATTGCGATACATATTTTAATTTATAATTTTAATACATGGAGACAATAATAATACGTATCTTACAATAATGAATAAAGTTGAATGTTCTTTTAAATATGAAATTTTTCTGATTGATTGACTGGAATGTTATGCAGATATGATATATTTTATTATATTTAAACTAAAACACTTATTATTATACTTCATAAAATACAAAATGTAAGCATAGATCACAATTTTGATCCAAATATCAAATAACGAGAATGACTTTTGAAGAGTTACTGCATTCCTATAAATTTCGTAATATCGGATAAATGGAAGAGAAAAATCTAATTAATTTTAACAATTTTAACAACAGCCCTCTTTATCCGACACGGGAATCTTGGTTGGAGCAAAGTCTTGAACCAATATGTTAAAATTTATACGTCGTTCTGAAACTCACGACTGTTAAAGTTACAGTGATTGCTTGACGTCTGATATTCATTGAATGCGAGTGGATTACAAGGAAATCTTTAGTTCAATTTCAAAGAAGTCTTAAGCATTTTAAAAAAGTATCACACACACAAACTGGAGCTTCGTTAATTCTATATTATAAATTAATGTATACATAATAGACATCAAATAACTTAACAATTACTCCCAAATAGAGAGAGAGAGAGAGATCACCTTTCTTTTTAGAGTACTAAAAACTTCTTTAACAGAAGAAAATTATATAATTATATAATGGTGTTACATTATGTAATTATATAACGTAAATTATATTTACCATAGAAATCATTTTTATACAAAGTTGTTTTTATTTTTCTAACAGTAAAATGATTTACAGAATAATTTATGTAAATCAGTTATCACCGTAATGTTATAAAACCTTCAACATATTATATAATAGCAAAAGGAAAAAAATCTAAAATACATAGCAGTTTAGGTAATGCATTTCTCACAAACTATCAGAACTGCGTAAAGCTCCCGCTTTTCTGCCGCATAGAACGTAATTAAATACTTTCCCTTTCTCTCAAAGGGGGAGAAAATTACATCGAAGGGTATTAAAAACAATAAAATCTCGACGACAATAATCTCGTTATAATCAAATAAAAATTTAAATCCTTTCAAAACCAGGAACTTTATTCTCTTGCAATTTTAATAGTTGCCTTAAAACCACGAACCGACATTACAAATCCCTAGACAAACGTTATCTTTATAAAACATCACGGCATCCGGGTTTTAAAATTTGAAAGCCATTTCGTTTAACTTTTATCTATTTATCTTTCTCTCTCGTTACCCCTCGTTTGCCATTAAAATAAGGTTTACGTGTCTTTTAGACGCTCAATTTACTGCTAACAATAAAGAGGAAAAGGTATGTTATCAAAACATCATTAAAAACTTAATGAAATGTAACACTAATAAATTATCACAAAATCGTTTGTTTTGTTTCATTTTTTGAAAGTCCCCTTTTTCTCTTGGGCGAGAATTCATTTTCTATAGAAAAATCAACGGCCTTTCTTCGTTCTCCTGTTCAGTGTACGGAAATCGATGTTTAATTAAAGTTTTTCCTGCAGTCATCAGCAAACAATGACTTCTCTCCCCTCGTTGTTGCCATCTGGGTTGTTTTAAAAAGCAACAAAATTATAAAGTGGTGTAATTAAGCTGGAAATGCATTCTTGCCGTGGGTTTTAATTTTTAAGATTTTTCCTGATGAATTGGTGAAATATAATAGCAGGGGGAAATGATTCCGTAGGAGATAGCTTTAGATTAATTTGAACCTGGGAAAATTATGTTTAATGGAGATCATTATTTTATTTTCCGTTGTTTAATTTATTTCAGCGTCATTTGTATCAGTTTTTGGTGACTGTGAACTAAAATGATTTCTATCGCTTCTTTAATAGGTTTTTGATTTTTCCTTGTTCTAAAAGAGGATAAATAATAATTGGCAACGGTGTCTGCTTTTGTGTCAGGAACACCACATTTTGTTTTTAGAAAGAGATTGTATCGTGTTAAAATCAATGCTGATAAACAATAGTGTATAACATTAAAAAGAAGTTATCGACTAAGTTTTTACAACAGAAAATAAATACTTCGGGATGAATGAATAGTAATTTAATTAATTTTTATCATATTTTATTGGCTATTTCACAGAAAGTCCATTGAGTTTAGAAAATAGTTTCTATTCTTTCTTCTAGCTTATTATCTGACCCTAGAGGCTAGTAGCTTTAAACACTTAACAAATCGTATGTAAAAAACATTATAAAATAAATGTTTAAAATAATAAATTAATTTTATTTTCAGAAATTGTTTGATATGTTTATTTAAATTTTTTCTATTTATCATGATTGTAAATGAAATGAAGATAATTTAATTTCTATATCGGTTTTATAGAAATTAAAATTCTATAAAACTTTTAGATGTTTCTAAAATAAGTGTAGACAGTTATATTTTACTAACTGATAGCCCTTCAAGTGAATTTAAGGCAATTTTGAACTAGCTTAATCCCTATTTTTTTTTAAGTTCCAGGTATCGTGTATAACTGATTTAAATTTAATCCTACAGGAATTGGTAGCTTGTGTTATAATGTAATAATACCTAGCCTATTTCAGATTTAAATATCGATTGCCATTCGGAATACGTAGAATTATACCAGATTAGCGCAAAATAATCATGTAGCATAGTATGAAAGCTACATCAATGAGATGTCTGCTCAGGTGTAATTTTTGTCACCTTGACATTGGTTTCAAATTAAAAATAGTTTTTAATTACTGTCACATAAGAGAACACAATAGCTATCGGTGCAGACACTTATATTACAAACTATTATCAAAGGACGGGGATTACCTGAACTGGTTCCTTATTCTCGTAACTTCCACTCCCCGTCAAATAAGGTTCTTAAGACTCCATTCTATTTAATTTGTTGCAACCTTTATTAACTAATGTGCTTATTAAGTGACTCTAACCAGCTATTTGTCGCGTTCATAAGTATGAGAATCAAAAGAACATTCTATATTCATGTAAAAATTCATCTAAAACAGCTTGAATTCTGACTATAACAGCTCTATCTGGCGGAGCAGTGATACTTCGTCAGAAATCTGTTTTATGCTGATCTAAATTTTCTCCCACCGCTGTCGCATTAGAAGCTACACTTGGGCTATTGGCGACGGACCTCGTAATATTGAATCTCAGTCAAGTGCGAAGGACTACACTTGAGCTGGAACCCCCTCTCCTAACTTCCACACCTCGCCAAAGGGAGAACTTAAAGTCTCGACAGACTTAACACGCATCAGCCCCTGCTACACGGTGGATTATTGTGGCATCAAGGCTGAAACCCATAAGTCGATGAAAACGGCCTTCAAGAACAGGAGTTATTCTGTTTATTTTTCAACTGTTCAATGGTTTCTTTTCTTTCTCCCTCTATTAGTTTATTCTTATCTCTTCAAATTCTTACAGTCCTATCTTCCCTTTCTGTTTATTTAATTTGTTCGTAATTAGATCTCCCCTCCCCCTTTTCATTCTAAGGCCTTAGACTCCCAACAATAAGATCCAATGCCATCAGGACATTATGTTCTTTTGGTGCTAGGGTAATTGAGGGAAGTTTTACTCGCCAAATGGTTGTGATTTTGAGTTTCGTGGCAGATAATGTTCAAATCAAGCCCGTTGTTCGAGACTTAATTTTGATAAATATCCATAGTTCTAAGAAATAGAACTCTCAGCATGTAAAATAATATTCTACTCCTAGCTTCTGAAGTAATGGGACGTTTAAGTTGAAAGGATTAAATACAATTTCAGGTTTTCGTCAAGCGCCTCTGAAACATGACTTAATATACTAGGGTGTTATTAATAGTTCTAGTAAGATGTTAGTAAAATCATATTAAACTATGTGTTTTGAAAAATTATTAAATTTTGAGCGTTAAGAATTATTCAAAAGTAATAAAGTACACATCCAAGATGTTTCAAAAGACTCCTGATTAAACTTTAGTTTAAACATGTCTAGACATAGTAAATAGTAAAAAAAGTTTTGACGTTGAAGTTTCAAAAGGAATCTACCTTTTTTTGTATAAATTAGATAACATTTCAGGATTAAAATAAAATAAAAAAAAACTGATTGCAAAATAGAATGTATATTGCTTGAAAATATTTGGAATAAAAGCAGACGCATATAATTAATATCAATTTCAAATTTTAAAACGGAATTTTAAAAATATTATTACAGTTTATAAGAACTAAGTGAAGACAATATTTAATAAATGAGTGTATTATACATACGCGTTTACTGAAATTAATATATTTTTTTTCTAATTTGTCTTGAAAGCGTTTATTATTGTATCATTATAACGTCATTTCGAAAATAAAAAAAGGAAATTTGTTTGAAAAAATAAAATTTTCTTATGTAATTATTAACTAATCTCTTCTAGTATTTAAATTTATGAGTTATAATCTAAGAGTATGTGAATATTTGCAATTTTTATATCCAATACTGAAGCTAAATTGTTGATTTTTTTTCCTGATTGATGAAAAATATATTGAATATATATTGAATTAAAATTTTTTTTATAAAAGAAGATGTAATGTAAATAAGGCGCGTTAAATGCTACAGACAAAGAATTTAAGTATTTGCTTGTTTGAAAAGTTCAATTATTTCAGCTTAATACATGTCGATGCATTTCACATTCCATCGGTTACAGTTTTTCACCATCCATTCTTATACCTGAAAAAACATGTTGTGTAAGGAACTGATATAAAATCAGTTTCTGTAGGAAAAAAGATATATTAAATATTGAATAGTTTAGGCCTTTTTTTTAAAAAAAATAGTTGAATTTTCTTTTTACTTGTCATTGAATGGCTGAATACAAGTTTCATTTCACTACAGATTTAGTTTTATTTAACAAGCAAGTACTCTAAAGAGAAAACTTATTTAGACTCTGAGATAAAAAAATTTAAGTGATTGATTAAAATAAAGAAATATAAAAATAAATGGTACCACATTTTTGTTTTATGAGTAGTTATTAAAATGAACCAATGTATTTATTTCCTTAATATATTGCTATTAGTTTTCCCATTTGATTTCAGTTACAAAACCACAGCACAAATCACATTTCTTAGAAGATTTTTAGACTTCTTTATTAGCTATTACGTATATAAATCTTGAAATTTTTTAAGTTACTGACTTAAATCAAGTTAAATATACTTTTTTAAAATTAAAAATGAAGTTTTATTTGAAATAGTTCAATAAATTTAATTGTATGCTAAATAATTCGAATTAATAATAATATTAAGTTATACACGGTGTATGGATAAAACATATCAAGACCTCAGTAACAGAATCAATGATTGAGGCAACATCTGTGTACGACAAGCGGAATCATCACATTCAAATTCTAAATACAGTTGACAAATTGCATCAGGTTGTACTAAGCTTTTGACAAAATATAACTTTTTGAATATCATCTGTTGCTTACAGTTGCAATTGAATTATATTTGGAATACTATAAAGTTTGTTCCTAAAAGTGATAAATTTGCTTGAAAAGCTTATTTTCTGATAAGTAAAGTTTTTGAAGATGCTTGTTTTATCTCGATTGAGTGTATTTCTATGATTTGAGAAGTTTTAGGAAATAGAGGGATGACATTAATTATGTAGGATGAGTTAGGCCAAGCTCACAAATGGTGAATAAACTTTGCTTCCAATGTTAATTGCTTTTTTTGTTGATTCATTAAGAATTTGTGTCTCAGGTACAAATGCCTAGTAAATGAAATTTTACAAGGATTAATAGATGGATTGTTGAAACGCATCGCAATTGTATACCCTGGCTTGAATGCAAATAAAAAATTGGTTATTAATACACGACAACGTGCCATCGCACAATGCAACTTTTTACTTGAAAGTCTTAACTGAAAAAACTGTTTGGGCGATGACCTCTTCTTTCCACGTGAAACTTTGACCACCGAGTCATTTTTAAGTTTGGAATGAAAAAAAATGTCACTGGGGGGCAAATATGATTTATGTTGTAATTAATAGAACTTTAATTTCATGAATTTGGCCAACGAAACTGTCTACCCGTGCACCGTCAAAGTTAAAGAGGATATTTTTCCTTTTCAAATGATTACGTTTTTTCTTAATTTCATCGCTCAATCTGCACAATAACGATGCATAATATTTTCTAGTTATTGTTCTTCCTTTTCCAAGTAATCGGTGTAGATGATTTCGAGAGCATTCTAAAATACCCTAGCCATCAACTTGCAGGCCGATTTCGCCGTCTTTTCTTTCTTAGGAGCCCGTCTCTGGAGTGTGTTAGTATATCCACGTTTCGTCTATAGTTAAGTATTGAAGCAGAAGTTCGTCAGAAGTGAGATGAAAAAGCGCCAAAATAGCCTTAGAGTCGAGTTGACCACACGGTTACGTTTATTTTTCACTGAAAGTGAAAGTGAAACCCGCCTTGTCGAGATATTTTTCACGTTGAAGTTTTGGTGGCAAATTGAAAACACTGTACCCTGCGATATGCCAGTGGCCTGAACTATTTTTCTCACTTTGATTCGTGGATAATTCGATAACATGTATTGGATTCGTCAATCATTCTCAGAGTAGTCACTTCCACTGGACGTCTCACTGAGGCCACGTTTAAACTCATTTATCAAATTGTAAGCAGTTGCAAACGGTGGAACATATGTATCATCAGCTTCATCAATCTCTGCATTGATCTCTTTTCGTGTTAAACCTTTTAAATATAAGTGTTTAATCTCCTCTTGAAATTCATTTTTTTCTATTTTTCTAAATAAATATAAGTTTCTTGTTTCAATTGACAATAAAAATGCAATAATGTCATAAGGCGTAGACAGATGTCAAGTGAGTCACGATGTTTACTAAAAACTAACCAGTTTCGATCAATTTCTCGAATTTTCTTTGGACTTATTGAACGTACCTCGTAATTTAACCCTTTGATAGTTAGGCGAATCAACAGTTTTCGCTCTCCTACGATTCGCAGCGCTACAATCAAACGGTCGTTGAAAATAGCAGCCTTTTTCTAACTAGTGGCTTCTGAAAATGTCAACCTTTTCTGACGGTGATAGGGATAGCTCGCTCACAAGATAGTTTTTAAAGAATTATTTGATTATAATAATGCAATATTTACACTAATAGTATCTTGCACTTTTAAATAGTTCAATGAATGATAAATATTACATATATTAATATCTAAAATATTAATTCTTAAACAATTATTTGCGGTATATTATTGCAACATGTACACCAATCATAACACTTAAAACATCAAACAATTCAATAAATGATATGTATTACAAATTTTAGTTTCTAAAGTATTGAGTTTTTAAACAATTATTTGCGGTATATTAATGTAATATTTACTACAATTGTACTTGCACTTTTAAACAATTCAGTAAATGTTAAATGTCATAAATATTAGTTTGTAAAATGTTAAATTAAAATATCTAAATAAATAGTCTAGATACTTTAATAATACGCTATTAATACGCAATAATACTAATTGATACGCAATTTTAAACTATATAAAACATTTAATTTTTATATTTGCCAAAAATTTTTTCTGTGTGTGATACACATTAAAACGTGGAATCGCACAAAATTAAGCATTGCTGTCTTTGCAATAAATGCGCCATTTTTCAGTAACAAACTCCCTCAAAATTACCCTAGGAAAATAACTAGATAAACAACTGGATCGGCAAAATTTTTCCTTATTATATAAAAAAAAAAGTTACCTGTACCGCCTTCTGTGCTCTATCGAATTAACTAAATTTTATCAGTAAAAAAAGTTTGCAACACGAATAACGCAGGATAATATACGCGGACGAACTCGGATCGTCAGTGTCCATTGGGGAAAAGTTTCTCTGCCCGAGTAGGGTTCGTCTGCAACTATTTGGGTCGAAAAACTTCGGACGAGCTGAACTTGTTAGTGTCCAATATGGCACGCTATTCGGTAGACGAGCCATATCCATCGAAGGATTAAGAGATACTTGAAGGATTAAGAGATACCAGCCTGCAGGTAGAAACCTGCAGGTCGGAAATATCTCTTATCAAAATAAAATTCCTATTGTCTCCAAACGCACATCTACAAACAATGGTTTTGACGTCTCTATCTCCCTTAATAGTGAGAGCACCGCTAGATAATTTCCTATCATACCATGAGAGAGTCGCAGAAGTTTTCGTAATTATTGGTTTGAAAGCATGTTCCATTATGTCTAACTAACTTCTGTAGGCGAAGGATATGAATCAGTCGTCTGCGTTCCAGTTGTCTGGATGTTTTGAATTCTAAAAGTTGTAATATTTTCCCTTTTATCATGTGTATTGTGACTATGGTAGCCTAGTAATCATGGTCGCGGTCGGCGTTGTTTTAGTCTATTCGTGAGCTCGAATTCTGAAGCCACTAAAAACCCGTCGTGTTGCGAGCTTATGCATGTTAAATATGTCGGAGATCCTAAATTATCACATTGGTGTGGTGTAGAAGTTTGGAGAGGGAGTTCAGGTTCCATCCTCATCACATGAGCAAGGCTTAAAATTACGAGATCCGTCGTCAATAATTCTCGTGTTGTTCCTCAATGTGACGTTAATAAAACAGTCACATTACCGTGAATATTAATATTCCCTAACGGTATTTATTACTGTCTTATATTTTTTGTTTTCCTTCAAATTAAGATAAAATGCCTTCAGTTTATAGCAGAATTAGTAATAAAAATATTATTAAACTAATGCTTAAGTTTATTTCAAGTCGTTAATTTCATTTGCATCAATGCTAAAAGTAACTAATTCTAATAAAGAGATAACAGGGGAAATAAAACAAAATTAATTTCCCTATGTAGCGAAAAGCTTTTAATAGATTTTCTCCCCCATTCCCTTCATTAAAACCTGTTTAAGGGTTGAAAACACCCAATGAAGGAAAAAAGAATGGAAATTTATTGGATATAAAATGAAAATTTCAATTTATATTCATTGGCATAAATTGAATTTATATTTTTGGTTAAGTTATAATTATCATCAATGGCTCTTATATTCGGAGCCACTAATTTATTTAATTTGTTTTTAATCCCGTTAATGATTAAATTAATGTAAAAGTGATAATTCACTAGCTATTAATGTTAATTTTCAGTTGCAAGTTAGAGACGATTGATCTATCAGGCTGATGAAAAAAAAATCAATAAAATATCTATGCAAGCTATAGAATCAAAATTGATTATATTTTTATAATACTCGATTAATTAAAATTATGGAAGCAGTTTATTTGAACTCGTTCAGACAGGATTAATAATTTATTTTATTAATTATGTATGAGCGTTTTCCATGCTGTTCCACAAACACATTTAAAATGAACGAAAAAAAATGCTTATAAGTTCTCGATTTACTTTTTAAGATAAGAATCATGAACACAAACAAAATAACGAAACAAATATTATATATATATATACAATATTTATATAGAGCTGTATATATATATATACAATATTTTATATATATATACAATATTTTATATATACAATATTTTATATATATGTTAATATTTTATATACAATATATACATATATATATAATATTTATATACCGTTTGTAGAAAACGCAACACCATGAAAGAATCATCAGAATCAAATGAAATTTAATGCAAAACGACTTGTACTGATACAAATAATGATGAAATTTCAAAACAAAAAGAAACAAATTAAGCGTCCGAAATCAGTATTTGCGCAGCCACCATGCGCTGCAATAAGTGCTGCTATACGACGTGGTATGAGTCAAACAGATGTTGAATACCATCTGCTTGAGGAAGAGAATAATCCATCGCTTGGTATGCGCAACCAAAGTTCGTCTTGGAAACTGCAAAGTGATCAACATGAGACGCCGACCAACCATCCCACACGTGCTCAATAGGCGACATATCCGGTGGTCAGCAGGCCAAGGAAGAAGTTGCATGCAAGCAGTTGAACAGTCCGAAACAGTCCGCGCGGGCGTGCATTATCCTGCTGAAAGATAGCTCCAGGGATGCCTTAAAGGAAAGGAACGACTTCGGGCTGTAGCACTCACGGACGTACCTGTTGCTATTGAGATTACCCTCAATTCGTATCAAATTGATCGTCCATGATACGAAATTGCACCCTGCGGACTACACCTGCGTTCGACCACTATGTCGTTCAATAATACACTCAGGAAGGCAAAGGACTGGCATAACGTCTGACACGAACACGGCCATCATGGGGTCCGTACAAATTGAAGCGTGATTCATCTGAAAAGACAACTGTGCCAATCAGCTCGCTCATGTCTCTGTGCTCGTTTCACTGCCGACGCAGCAGTCGTGATGATTTGCCGGGGAATCTGTATAAAGGCACCTTGCACGCAATCCACGGTGCTGCAGCAGATGACGACGAATTGACGGCCGACACTGTACACCCGTAGCAGTAGATCAACGCCAGCCGCCCTGAGGAAGCTGTGCGATCATTCACCGCCATGCGGAGCAGGTGTCGATCATCGCGCCTGACTTCTGTCGTCCAGTGCCTGTTTTTCGAGGTTCGGCGCCTCGCTTGTATCCACTGCTCAAACTCGCATCACTGTGGAACTGTTCCGCTGCATACGAGCTGGTTGCGCGATAGAAAATCCTCCTTCCTCGAAGGCCGATATCTCCCTCGTTCAAACCCGTAAGTTGCTTTGAATTTCTATTCTTCCGTCGTGGAGGCATACTCAGGTCTCATCAAACGTTTGCCACTAACAAATAATCATGTTTTCAACGTCCCGCCACAAGCACTTATTTATACGCTTTCTCAGCATCATTCAGAGGAGTACAGCGCTGCGCACGCGCGATGGCTCTGGAAACTCTTTATTAATTTGCATAATATCATAACTGACATTTGCTGCGAATTTCACTTGATTCTGATGATTCCTTCATGGTGTTGCATTTTCTTCAAACAGCAGCTTATATACAATATTTATTTATATATATATATATACATTTATTTATATACACATTTATTTATATACATATACGGGCTATCATTTTATATATATACATATACACAATATTTATTGATATATACAATACTATTTATATAGCACAATATTTATTTATATATATATATGTCACATTTATTTATATGAGCATATACATATGGCTGGCCAATATTTATTTATATATACATATAACATTGTATATACATATAAGAGCATATACATATATGCAACAGGGCATAGCATATATAGAGCAGCATATATACATATACAAATACATATATAGTTATATAGAAAGAGAAGTTACATATACACATTTATATAAATATACAATATTTATATATACAATATTTATATATACAATATTTATATATACAATACTTATATATAAATATACATATATACAATTTCATATATAAATATATATAACACATATATAGCAGCATATACATATACAATATTCTTTATATAAGGCCAACATTTTATATACATATACATGGTTAATATTTTTATATATGGAGCCAACATTTTATATGATATACATATACAACATATGCTACATATACGGCATTTTACATACAGTATACATATACATGAGAGGAGGAGAAGGAGACATTAATATTTATATATACATATAACATTTTATATATGCGGTTATATACATGGGCTATATATGAAATCTCATGCAAAATTTTGCAAAAACAGATTTAGCCACCCAAATTGAATATATTTAAAATAATTGTAATTAAAATTAAAGAAAACGATAAATTATTAAATTGAATATATTTAAGCTAAATGTAATTAAAATTATAGCAAACAATAAGGATTTGAAAAGTGATCTGGTACGCCAAAAGTGATACATCTAAGACATTAGCCCCTTGGGTGGCTTATTAATAAAACTAGGTTCAATAAAAGTGCTAAAACACAAATTAATGATGTTCTGCACGAGTCAAAGCATTAAAATAAATTGAAAGAAACTGTCATACCAACTATAGCTTAAAAATATCATTTAAATTCAGCCTATAGTTTTCTTCAGAGTTATATAAAGCTAGAATGCTCTCTTTTTGATTGTGCAGGTGTAATTTCACTATCCGAATCTCTAACTGGAAATTCATCATCATTTCCCTTAGGTACTTCCTCACGAATTAAAAACGTAGACTATAGTTTCTACTTTGTTCGTTATAGTTGATTAAATTTTGAATGGTATGAAATAGGTTATAGCGCAACAACCATTTTTTGGATACATGCAAATACTGCATTAAAAATTAAATTTGGAATCCGTAAGAAAACGAATCTATGCAAACTAAATTTCGGGAGAAATGAGAAACTGTTTATTATAAGTGTATTTCTTTTATTACTTTTATTTTAATGATTCAATCTGACTATTTCTGTTAGATTTGCAGGTTTTAAATGTTGCTGATACATTTCATCACTTTGAATCATGGTCATACAACGAGTCCAACATCAGAACTTCACTTTCCACATTCCGCCGATGCCAATATGAGAACAAGGCCACTGTAATATATTTGATAGACGTCAGGTCTTATTATTTCTCGCGATGATTCTGTTGGATTAAGGAGACTTAGCCTCTAATTCCGACCGATAAAGCGATTACCGGTCGTTATTCTACTAATCAGATTGCTGAGACTCATTTTTTTTAAAAAGAGATTTTGGATTTATTTTAGATGATTATATTTTTACATGTTGTTATGAGTATATATTTTTCAGTTCAAGTTTTTGTTAATAAAAGTCCATAGTAAAGTGTGCTTAAATTTAGTTGATTTAATTTAATTGGTCAAAAAGCACATTTTGATAGAAATTAATTTATTATTTACTTAAACCTACATAAAGTATCGTTAAATTTTTCATCGGTTGTCATTTTAGTTTTTCTTTATATGAATTATTTCTGTTTAAATAATATTTTTTTTCCTTTGGGAATACTTTCACAACATAAATATTTTAAGGTATTGCACCTTACAATTTTGATTCACAGTCAAATAAAAATGGCATTTGAGCTGCCATGTACGAAAATGTGACATTTATATGGGATAGAATACACGACAGTCTACGCCGTATTTATGTCTAGAATTAAAGTTTTTTTTTTATTGGTGTGAGTATTTGACTCTTAGACTGAAGCAGCGTAAAATGGCAACAAGATCATTCCTTATTTTTAAATTAAATTTAACTTTATCTTCATTCCTCCTAATGCCCCCCCCCCTAATTTTTAGATTACTTATTTCACACATGATTTATACTTTTTCACAGAATAAATGCTTCTTTATTTCAATTTCAAGAGGATTGATGGATTAGTTTAGTTAACATCGCACTAGAAAGTACGTGCGATAAATCCCTAAATTGACGAGGGCGACACCTGAGCTGGCAACTGCTCTCCTAATTTCCAGCCACACCAACGGGAAGACTTTGGGCCTCGATGGATTTGACGGGCATCAGCCACGGCTACACCGTTTGAAATGTAATCGAGCACATAGGACACGGAGTGGCCTTTAAGCTCGGGTGGATAGATTGCAACAAAACTTTGCTTTAGAGTGGATTTCAAGTCTTTCTGATGGAGATATCAGAGCTTGTATTATGATTGGATGTCATTGAGATCTTTAGTTGCATCGAAACTCGAACCTACTTCTTGAAAAAAACCAGGCCACCAGTCCACGACCATGACCGCTAAGCTAACGCTACCATCAATTTCATGTGGAAGAGAAGCACATCTTCGACATTTTTTGCAATAAAAGTTTCTGTTAATTATTTTATGGAGCCTGCATCAAATGCTGGTTCACCAGTATCGACTCTATTATATCTCACAACTGTAACCGCGGAGGTGTAGTAGTTAGCGCGTCTGAATTCGCGTATTGCGGACTCATATTCAATATCCGGTAACTTCCGCTAATGTAGGTAGTCATGGATCATCTGAGGCCCCATCCCTACGGAGTTGATAAATGCGTACAAGGACGCTTCGAAAGTAAAGTCGTGATCAAGCGTCTGATAAGCCACTCAGCTTATATACTAGTTATTAATTAGCGTTACAGGCTTAAAAACTGAAGAAACGATGATTTGAAGATGTATACCACCAAATGGAGACTTCGTAATCTGGAGTGGATTTTTACTTAATATCTCACGACTGGATCACGCGTTTCATTTAGTAATTGTTTTTGAGTATATAGGAACTTAAATATATTTAAATGGTATATGTAGTTAGGTTATTGGTATGTATTTGTACACGTACTGGGTATTCAGCAGATGGCTCATATTCTCGGAGATTCCGGTTAAATATCTTGATTTAATTATTTTATTACCTATTTAGTTTATTCTATGAATCGTGTTTGTTACAATAAGAAATCTAAAGACTCAAACATTAAGTGTATTACGTTTGCTCTATCTTGTTTTCTCTTCAACTAGTACTTTGGGGACTTATAAATTAAATACAATTGGAAATATTTCTCAATAAAGGAAACACGACTTCTGTAAATTGGATAAGGATTATTGAAAAGTAATGAATAGATGCTACTTATATAAGCAGAGAAGCATTTGATAGGGAGATTGGAAATTAGTTTGTTAGTGGTGGTGATTATGAGCTGAAGCTATCAATGTTTGGCATGTGTCCTTTACCTGCACTGAGTAAAGAGATCTAAAAATGAACGTAGAAGAGATCTACAAAGAACCAAGAATTCGAAACCACATTTTAAAATCTTCTGAAGATTCGAGCCCGATTGGTTCGGTAAGGAACGTATTAAATTATTATATCAAACGTTAGATCGTACACGGAAAGATATATATGAATAGGTACGGAATTGAATTTCAATTATACATAGAACTGAATAAATTAACTTACTTATCATCTTTCTGTTAATTTCTATTCATTGGACTATTGTTTTGTAACTATTTTAAATAAGTATAGAATGGAAAGTAAAGGAAGTATTTTCAAGGTGTTACAAGTGGGGTTTAATAGTTTCCAACATAAATTGCATCCTTAATTCGAGTGTAAGTTCCCACTTTAATATAAGAGGTTATTAAGTTTTAGGAGAGAAATGAATACTTTCTGGATTTTCGGTTTCAAGCACTAAACAGTGATTACAGCAAGATTGTGATAGTTTGGCAATTATGATAAAAAAAAATTTCTTCCTAAATTATCAATTTTAGTTTAATGCTTTCAAATTTGCTATGCTCTTTATTTTTAATAAGCATGTGATTCTCTCTTAAAATAAACATGATTTTTTTAAAACTCTATCTTATATAATTCTCAGGTCTTGATACACAGAAAAATGAAACTAAATCTAATAACAAAATCATTCTTTCAAGTTTTAAATAATAACCCAAACTCAACATATCTATGTTAGATGCAAAAACTAGGCATAATTTTTCTGCACATATGGATAAATTTTCGTTTTAGAAAGAAGAAAAAAAGAAAGAAAAATTAATATTTGTATTCAATTCTATCTCTTAAATAAATTTTCAAGCTCAAAAATGAAAACAGATGGTGTTTCCTCAAGGAATCTCCTCCCCCCTCATATCACTGGTGTAAAGTGATAAAAAAAAATGCCAACGAGAAATCTGCTTAGCACTGAATTTGTTACTACGGATAAGGAAATGAGTTGCTTGAAGAAATACTAAGGTAATAAAGAGGTAGAAAAAAATCAAGAAGAAAATATTACCCTCTAGAGGAACTTAAAACTGAGAAATAGAAAGAAAATACAATAGTTTGGAGACGAGTGATATCTCTTCCTCGTTTCCTGCAAAATGGGAAAAAAATCGATATGTTACCCGGCGGAAATTCAATTTAATTTAATTTTCATAAAAATATCTACAAAAATCTCGTTTAGATGAATCTCATTTTTCAAAAGAACTGCCGTTTTCGTATTCAAACTTTGAATCGCGTTGCTGAGGAGAATATTAAACTGAGAATCGAGTGTAAAAGAGATAAATTACGCAAAATCTTCGATTATCATTTATTTCTATAACGGAATAATATTTTTCCCACATGAGTCATTCAATGTAATTTTTTTTTTTAAGAAATGATCGTATATTTTACAAAACTATGATTTGAAATAGCAATAATGAGTCATTCATTGTAATTTATTTTTTAAAATGGTAATATATTTAGCAAAAATTTGATCTATAATATCACAGGTAAGAAAGATTCTTAAAATATTTTGGTTCTTAAATTTTTAATGGAATTTTAGCACCTTTAATTCCCTGTTAAATCAAAAGATATTTTTTTAAATTTAAATCGAAAAGAGAATCCTTGGAAATAAGAAAAATCTATGAAATAATTTTAAATTAATGATGATTATGATTTTAGAATTGTTGGATAAAATATCTTAAGTGAATCCTCAAAATTCTTTTCTCGAAAATGAGAGCATATTTTGAAAAAGAAAAAGATGATGTAGATTTTAACAAGTAAAAACTCATGATGTGTTCTGGGACTTAAATTTTTATGTGAATTTTAATAACTGCTTTCATAGTTAAATTAATTACCATTTTAAATAAAAAGGGTTGTCTAGAAAATTAATTCAATGAAATATATTAAAGTAACGGTAATTTTTTTTGCATGTTAGAAGGATTGGATCAATTATCGTAAAAGCGGGATTCAAAGCAGTTTTTTTTAAAATGATAATATAATTTGATTTGTTCTAAATGGTCACATACAAAAATTAATTGAAAAAGTTTTCTTGTACTTTAAAGAGTTATCATTCATTATTAAATTAAAAGAACTTTTCTCACTTTTAAACTGAAAGAAGTTCTATAGGAAATTAAAAAAAATCAATGAAATAGTTTAAAGTAAATAAAAATATTTACCTTACCTTAAAATTATTGATTAAAAAGCGTGAAATACTAGTATTTTTATTGAATACTCTGGGATTGAAATTGTCTTTTTAAGTGTGTGACGCCTGCCCGACCCGGGCTGCCTCTTGTGCCATAACCGGATTCAATTATTAAACACTAAGACACAATAACCAATCAAAGAGACACTAGAACAATATTTACGGAATTTATTAACTTCTATTTACTATAACAACAACTAAATATGCTCTCCTGGGGAAGATTTCTACTAGCTAAATTCAACCCACCAATAGTAATCTAACAGACCCTTACCACTAATCCTTCATCGACTGCAACTCAAACTCCGCAACTAACGCAGCAATCTGGAACACTAAATCTCTGTAAATACTACGCCTTTAATCCTAACGTCTATTTCAACCTCTCTTTTCAACTTCTCCTACAACCTCTCTTTTCACTTCTCCTTCAGATTCTTTCCCCTTCTCCTTCAGCCTCTCTATATCTTCTCCCTCAGATTTTCTTTCGCGACTTTCAGTCGGAGTTTATATATTTCCTAACTGTCGAGCTTCACTTCATTTCTACTTGTTTTATCAAAATCACGTTTCATTTTTGGTTGGGCAAAGGTTGCTTAGCAAAAGCGATGAATCTTAATTAAAAGCCCCAAGGTTAGTGAAGAGAAACCGCGAATAGCCCAATGTCACAAGTGAAGCACTTTTAATATATATTTTTAGGGCTTGCTGTAATGTAACTAATGCATGATTCTGATGTAAAATGTTCTAAATATAAATAATTAGAAGTATTTTAGACTTCTAAATTCATTGTTAAAAGCATTTGAGAAATGTTCAAGTGTACAATGGGAAAAGACACGAATAAGATTTATTTTTCATTTGGATATTTTTCGAACAAAATCTTCTGAAACATAAGGCCTTGGTTGCGTAATGGTTATAGTCGTTAACTTGTGGCTGGCTTTGTTTTTGTAGAATCGTTCGTTCTGGACGTTCGTTCGACCAAGTCCCCGCAGTGTAGCGGGGCTGCTCAAAATTAGGAGGTTGGTCACCGATGTTGCTTCTAATAACGACGATAACAATCAATCAAAGCTCCTCTGAACTTAAATGTATTTCAACATGATAAACTACCAAAAATGTCGGTTTAAAATTTGTTACAAACAAAGAATTAATAATATCGTTAATTTCTGATAGTTCATATTCTTTTTTTTTAAAAAAAATTTCAACAGTAGTGAAAAATTTATAATGGAAGTATTCTTTTATTCACTTGTTGATTCCAAGGATTTTTTAAGTGAGTTAATAATACCTCTTTTTCTTAAAGAAAAGTTTTGACTTAAGTACATTTAAATTCAATCGAAAAAACAGCTTCAATATGACACGAGATTTTTAAAATATTTATTTTCTAACCAGAAAGAATTAGAGGAAAAGACCTATAACGTCTTTTGATTGATTTTATCTTGTTATAACTCCTGAATAGCATTAAGTTTCACAATCCATAAGTTTTAATTTAAAGGAATGATATGGTTAGTGTTAATTAAAATTTTGTGAGAATTAAATGCATTTATCTTTATACTTGAATGCTCTATAAAATCAAAACGGAATTTTTCTCTTTATGAAACTTAACTTTTATTACATATGAATTATTTATTACCCAATAACATGGTATGAAAACTTTTATCTAATTCTTATAAACACATTTAAAATTTTTAAAAACTGTATTTCACTCAATAAATATGGCACAATTTTGAACGGAAATTCTTTATTTTTCCATTGATAATCGAAATCAAATTTATTGTAAAACATGAAGTATTTTCAATCTATAAAAATTATGAGAAAGGTGTTTTCAATTGATTTTTCTATCAAAAAATTATCTTAATTTCGTAAAATAAATGTTGTCTTAAGGAATTACGGATTACCTTCTGAAATTTAGACTGTTGTATTCTTTTGGAAGTAATCAAGTACTTTCTGCCTAGTAAAAACCGAGAACTATTTTTACATTAAAAAAATCCTTCCGATTAAATTTTTTTTAAAAAAATGTTTTAAAATTTGAAAAAACCATCAACTAAGTTATTTTTTAAAAAATATTCATCCACATACATTTACACAATTATTCAGGATTTGAGAAAGTATTAAAAAAAACCTTAAGATTACAATTGAGTTCATGATATGAGACATTTGACATAAAATACAAACGAAAATCTTAAGAATATAGATTTATTATAAAAACTATGCTTTCTAAAATATCTTATAAACATCATAATATATTACCTATTCTAAAAAGTAACTTCTAAGAAGTTAAAAGTAACTTCTTAGCAGCTTTTATTTTTATCTCTTAACAGGAAATTTGATTATTTCATAACCTTATATTTTTTCACTTTACCTTGAATAAAAATAGATATTTACTCGAAATTAAAGTTTGTCGAGGCCATTGCGTGTGACCTAGGAAAACTAAGCGCTGCACTTTATTTAATAAGATAGATTGAAATTTCACCAACGTGTTAAGAATTATTAAGTATTCTTCAATAAAGTCACGAGATTTCCTAATTTATTTTTCAACTTTTTTTTTTCGTGAATTCTTTCTTTCAAATTTCTTTAATTTTAATTTCTTTTCTTTCTTAAAATACATAAATGGACAAATACCATTTGAATATTTTTTTTAATTTTCTTGTTAAAAAAGTACTATTTTTCAAGGTTGTCTTCACTTAATGTCAGAGTGCCCTATCGAAATTTAAAACATATTTCAGAGCAGAAAATTGTTCTTATATTCACGAAAGTTTGTGACGTAATATTATTAACATTTAGAAACATTCCAAAAATGGCATTTTTTCCCTTTTGAACTCTAAATTTCAAAACCCATTCAGCATTATTGAATAGGAGTCAAAATATTGAGCACATTTTACACCATATGAAAGAGATTTATTCAAATAAGAATTAGTACTATTAAGAACTACGCAGTTCTTTGAAACTTAGTGAAATAAAAATATAAAATTAATATTCTAACGTTTTGTTATCGGAAAAAGTGTTCTAATACTTCAGGTTCTATTGTAAATCATTATGCAAAGACAGCATTTAGTGGTAGATTGATAAAAGTCATACTTTTACATTAAGTATGTGATAAATTCTACTAATTGTATGGTATTGCTTAATGTAGTGCATTCTTAATTATTTACGATAATCTCTATACATATTTTTTCCATAGCGCTTTTACTTAACATGATTAGAGCTTTAAATTAACATGAAATAATAACAATATTTACCTTGCAATGTATTTTTGAAAATAATTATTATTTGATTAATAGAGCTGTATAAATCTGTTAAAAAAGTTGCATTACTTGTATTCAAATAAAAAAATAATTGAAATTGAAAAAATCTTTAAATCCAATTGGTACACATTTTAATCAAGTAATAATGGCTTAGTTATTCTACTGAACAGAAAGATCTTTAAGTATTTGTAATGTATGTTAAGAATACCTAGAGGAGAATATGTAACGCTGGTGTATTAACTAACGGAGTTATAATACTATAATACTTCCCTCTCGATGGCTTAAAATTACGATGAAGATGATTAATTGACGATAATATCGAAATTACGTGGCGGTGTGTTTTTTTTTTATCATTTCTCCCCAAAAACATTTATTTGAAAGTTTTTAAGGATCTAGTGATAGTATTTTCCAAACATTTTTAAAAAAGGAATGCTAAACTAGAGAAAAAAAATTAATTGGTACAGTTCATTTTAATTTATCATTTTAAAACTTATACTTAATAAAAATACTAATAGCTTCCAATTTTGAAACATCTTAATTATTTTTTATTGTTGAGGCAACTGTTTCCTAATTATAATATTTTGTAAAAAATTTAATTAAGCAATTATTATTCTTATTTGGTCGCATTATAATAATGTAGAATTGAAACAATCTGATGTTATTGGAATACTGCAGAGGGCGCTAGTGCTGTGTAGCACGAGATAATCTGGTGAGGCAGACAAAAGCAAAGTAGCGAGGAGGGAAGGATGACATTATAACACATCGATCAATAACTCCAAAGACTAACCCAGAGATGGCCCTCGTAGTAAACCAGTAACCAGGTCTTTCTAGAGTACTAACCTTTGCTTGAAACGTGTCAAAATTTTAAGTCGATCGGACCAGGAAAAAGGTTTTTTGAAGTGAAGTGAAAAAGGTTTTTTCCAAGTGGGTGCCGCGATTGCTTTCGATGGAACAAAAGCAGCAACGAGTCGATGATTCAGAAAGCTGTTTATCGCTATTTACTCGCAACAAAAAAGATTTCTTGCGAAAACAAAAAAACAAACAAACAAAAAAAAAAAAAAAAAAAATTTTTAAAAATGACACCATTTGTTAATCACCTTTTAAGGTGATTAACAAAAGGTGTTATGTTGATGAATAAAAAAAAAATTTGCAAAAAAAATGTTGTTTTCAATTTTAGACTCGGGAATTATTGATCGATGTGTTATATTGTAGACGATGTTGAATAGTAGATGATGTAGAATTGTAGTCGTAGAACTGTAATTGTTTTATGTTCGTGAATGTTTCGTCCGAAAATGTTTTAATTAAATGTTATGAACGCTTAAGTGCCTTTGTCCTTTTCGTCATACTCATTACGATAACATAAGAGTTCTACAATAATTGTAACCCAAAACTATATTTTTAGTAAATTAATCATATTTATTTTAATACTACAATGAGAGCTATACTAAGAGGTCCATTTCCAATCTCATCTCATCTCTTGGCCACAGTAACCTAGAGGTAATGGTTGCGGACTAGCAGCCGGCGATTTTCGTAAAGTTGTTGGTTCGAGCGCTGATGGCATTAAAAACCCGCCGTAGTAACGGAGCTGATGCACGTCAAATCTGTCAAGATTCCCCCTTTAGGGCTGTGTGGAAGTTTTAAGAGGGAGGTGTCAGCTCAGGTATCCTTCTCATCACTTGACCAAGTTTGAAAATTACAAGGTCCTTCGCCAATAATCTTCTTGTTGCTTCTAATGCGAAATTAATTAATCCCATCACCTCGTATCTCTTAGATACATGATTTGCTTTTTACTATATTTTATATAATCAACTTCGCGTTTGCGGGTGAATAAGTACATGAGACTCAGAACAGACAGAGTTTTTAATTTGTAAACTATAGCTATTTATTATAAATTAAGAACCAAATATTTATTTGTTAAAAAAAACTGAACTATGAGAAAATATAATTACACTAGGACAACGAAAATGTCCAATAATGATAAAAATACGAAATCACTGAAAAAATTTTGAGATGGTAAAATAACAAAAAAGCTTGAAAATAGAAAAATAAAATAAAAAATACATATCTAGAAAGTATTTTTATCGTTTTTGTTGAGTCCATCAATATCACATCGAAATAATCGAATCTAGAATGCTGAAGGCAAAAATACTACAGTTAACCTAATGAATAAATGAGAAGATAGCTCTATACAAGTATGTGTGAGTAGCTTGCAGCCCCCCCCCCAAACCACACAAAAATATGCATCTAAGAGCTCTGACGTGACCATTGTAATAGTAGTTATTATTTTTGTATGGAACATCGAAAAAGTCATTCTAAATATGATCATTTTGTAAACTTCGTCAGTAATCTTTACGATAGAGGGGTTGTATGAGCATTATTTTTCATATTTTCCAGCGATACTCTACAATGATTTCGGGATTAGAATTTGCTGTTCATTGCACAAAGCAGTAATTACTAACACTAGATCAATGTGTTTTTTAAAAAGTCATGTAAAAAGTCATCTTAAAATTCTGTAATGTTCATTAACATATACGTAAATACATTCTTCATCACATAAAATTAACTTACAACATAAAAACCTTTAAAGAGATCTAAAGAATGTATTTTTAAGAATAATAACTGAACGGCATAGCCTAAATTTGCAGTCGAATTGGTTCTAAAGTTTGTTTGAAAAATTCAAGTGAAGAATTTTCATCAACAGAAGATCTTAAATTTCTTTTTTTTTCAATCTTTTGATATTTATCAATGTTTGAGATATTATATATTTCTATGTTATACATATTTTTGTACCATCGGGATATTTGCATGTTTCTCTTCACAAGCATTTATAAGTTTTTGATGATTTGAAATTGCATACAATTACAAATCCTTGCCAACAAAATGAAACGGTAAGATGAAGAAAAGAAATGCAGTAAACTGAATTAGATATAGGAATATATATGTGAAATATTATTAAAAGATGAGAAGAGAGGATAACGATAAGCTGATAGACGTTATATATCGGAGTGAATCATCTTAATTAATTGTTAATATTGAAGGTAGATGAAAGTGAATCCTGATCAGAATAATAGGCATCAAATATGTTATAATCGAGAAGTGCTTGAATTGGAATGAGTGACTTGGTAAGCTAAGACTTTATTATTTGAACGTAAACAAGGATAAACTGAGTTTAGTAGGATTCAGGAGAGAATGATTTTGCACATTCTTTGATAAATAATAAATTGTGTTGTTCTTCTCTCTTCGATTGGAGTTCAGAACCTTTTGACTAATTAATAAGACTTTAGGATGGCTGTAGAGTTAAATAATGAAAGAAGGCATTTTCCTTTTCTAAAAATTGTTTCGATGCATTCTAATCGCATTTGAAAAATTCGGAAAATTTGATTTTTTTGGTTTTTATCTTTCTCTAAAGATTTGAATGAAATATCTATATCAGTTTAGAATTAACTTCTTGATAGTTTTTTCAGAGACTTTGTAGTTTCTTATCTAAATTTGACTAGCCTTTCCGAATAACATATTACTTAAAAAATAATGCATGGAAAAACATCCTTCCTTAATGTTTAATTTTTTTCAGTTAATTTAATTAATAACTCCTGTTTTTCTAAATTTTATATCTGTTATTACTTATATGTATTATGTATTTTCTTCCACAGTTATTGAAAAAATAATAATCTTAACTATTATCAATATTCGGTATTTGAAGCAAATGCATTTTAATAAATATTCTACAGTTTGACTTTGGGAGAAAAAACAATACATATCAACAATGAATTTTTTATTTATTGTGTGAACTGTATTTTAGGGATATCTTCAAATATCTTGAAGAGAGAGCTCTTGTGAAAATTTGAGTAATAATTTAAAACTATTGGTAAGTACCTAAACGAATTACATTTAACTTGATTTACTTGCGCTAACTTCTCACAGGAGTTACTTTATTGGATATTGGTGATAGTCTGGTATCGATCCCAAAGTAAATGTCCGGAGACAATTGAATTAAATAGAAAATATGTCTCCTTCGCCCTCTTTTGAAAGGGAATTGAACCTTATTTTCATGAAAAATAATTTTTGAAGAACCTTTATGGCGTATGACACACAATAATCAAAAGGTTAATTAGGTGCTTAAGTAATACATTATGGATAATTCCTTAAAATACAAAATTCGAAAAGACTTCTTAAAGGTTTGCAATTATTTAAATACAGCTTAGCCATTGTGTCTGATAGAATTTGTGAAATATTACTTAGTTTATGTTATTGAAAACTAAGTAATTGTTGAAAATTAATATTAATTGAGATTTTGTTTAAAATTGAACATCAATACACGAATACAATGTTGTTTCCCTGTATGAATCGAACTTATCTGACGCATATTAAATGTGCGTATATATTATTTTCTCTCTTATGTAAATAAAAATGGGACATATTAATTCAAGACACGAGGCATTGAAATAAATAGAAAAAGTAGAATGATTATCTTCTTTCAAAATAAACATTTCTAATTTAGCTTTGAAAATAATTCTTGCGTTTATAAATTTTCACTAACAATCCTTTTATCATAACATTTTATGCATTATTACATTTATCATTCTTGTGTACCATTTCCAAATGAATCATTAAACTCATTTTTTAGGAAAGAGAAATAGCATGTAAAATCCAGAACAAATACTGTATATATACTATCCAAAAGCATGTTTTTATTTATATCATGATTTTCTCAACTTCACAAGATGAATGAAAATTTCAAAATAACAAATGCCAACGTACAAAAATCTAAAATTATAAATACTCTAATAAGCATTTTCAGAGTTAAAGAGGTAAAATATTCCTACTCAATATAAAAAAATTATACAGTCATGAGTAATAAGCACATTTTTTTAAAAGAAAATACAAACTGTGGTGTTAATGCTAAAGCGTGTGAGATTTCTGAAGAGTGATGTTTGAATCATAATTTTACGTAAAATCTAGCACGAAAAAATTTGGGGAATTTGCACTTTGAACGTACGTGTCTAAGCCATAAAATATTTATATGGAGTGATATTGAAGTTTGGAGAATGATATATCAACTCAATTGTCGTCTTTGCCAATCCGAGTTATAAGATCCGTCGCTAATAGATCTTACATTAATCTAAAGTGACATTGATTCAAAGATTATTGAAATGGACTGCTTTAGTACTTTTTAAATGGGAGTTATTTTTATGCAGTAGAAAGAATTTCTATATTTAACAATTAATTAAAAAATGTCTTTATTCTAGAAAAAAGCATATTGCGAACTTTCCATTAATCCACAAAAGTATAAATTTTAATCATCTTGTTAGCAACCAGTGATAACATTTCTGAAATTCTCTATTCAATGTTTTAATGTCACCACTAGCTGTCAAATGTTCATGAAACAACATCTGAGATAAAAGTTGGCGATGCAAAACGCGTACGATGCGGAATACCACGTCCTCACGGTCTGATCTTTCCTAATTATATAGAGGAAAGGAATTCAACGTGCCAAGGACACGCAACTCGGAATTTCCGCTTCACATAAAACAAACGATTTTACACTTTCGTGGACGAAATGAGTTTTCTGTTAGTTCCATTTTCTTTCAGCCACCCTTTCCTGTTAACACCGTATTTTCTCTTGTGCTTCGTAATTTAGCTTAGATCCAGCAGTAGTAATTCCTCTTCTGTGCGCCTATGTTATCATTTGCCTTCTCTCAGAGGAGATCTTATAATTAGCCAGCACCAGTGTAATTGGGTAGTGGTGAAGAAACATGCTTGTAAAAGAAACCATAGGAAAAAAATGAAGTCAACAACAATTAGCACTTAGCGTGGAGAAAAAGAAATTCAGTGGCTTATTCGCATTCATAAACAAGAGGGGTTAGCGTTAAAAACAAATTCGGAATTAACAAACGAAGAATATTTAAAAGTATTTATTAAAATGAAAATAATTAGGAAATGAAAGAAAATAAACATGGATAAGGGATGCACGGATAAATAATTTGCAGATGTTGCAGTCAGTGGTTATATTTGTACCAAAAAATTCTAGAGATATTTTGTTAGAGTTATTTGAAAACTTATTAATATGTATATTAATAAAAAAAATAGTTTTTTTCTTCACTTTTTGAGGCAATAGAATAGAATGTTTTTTAAAAAAACTTATATCAACACATTTCTAAGATTTTTAAAAGCTTATATATTCGGAGAAAAATTTAAAAAAAAATTTAAAAATTATTCTATTATAACTTCTTACTAACAATTAGTTATTGAGTGCATTTTATATAAATAGTATAAAATTCTGCTCAATGATTATAGTGCTTAAATGATAAATAGGTTTTAATGATATGTTAACTAAACATTGTATAAAGGTTCTTGGTGTTGAAATGTAATTTAAACAATTAAAATATGAAATTGCTTCAATATTAAATCATGAATTTCATAAAATTTCAGGGGGGAAATTAGCAATACTCTTTTAAATTCAGACTTAAAAGGAATAAATTTCATTTAGTATTTGACAGAAAATGAGAGAGATGCTGTGATAATGAAGTTATTTATAGAATATCATTAGTTAACTAATTCATCTAAGAGTTCCAATGAATAAGTTTTTTTCTATCTAACTATTTTAATTCGTAATTTTAGACACGATAAAACGTGCTTTGAAAACAGATGGTTATTGGAATTTTTTTGTTTGAAGTCATATATTATTTCATTAACATATTTTTCATTTCATGTAACATTTAACAGAATCCCAAATATATTAAATAGATAATGACTATTCAATTTTACTCCTACATTTATATTATTGAGCTGTTACTTTATCAAGGAATATAAATTTAATAACACGTTAATTACAGCTGTTAAAAATTTTAAAATCGCTCTCTGTCTTTCGCCTTATATAGATATGCAATACTGTATAGACTTCAAAATCCAATGTATTGTTAATTTAATTGGAACCTCTTACATATCCTCATTCTTTACTTGACGGAGGTTCAAAATCGCGAGGTCCGTCGCCATTAGTCCTCGCGTTGCTTCTAGTGCTACGTTAATAAAATTAATCTAAAACACAGATCGTCACATGATGCTAATGAGGATTAAAAATGTTTCAATTATTTGTAATGATATACTCGTATCATGATGATAATGATACATTATTAATAGTTATAATATGCAAAAAGTTATAAATATTACTAATAAAAATTAATCATTACATATGATTTTTTGTATCCATTCGCAACTTTAATTTTAACGTAATGTTTCTGGATTAAGCAGAGCTAGTAAGATATAAGAAGGTAAATCTTTAAAAAATGAATAAATTTTTTAATACTTTTTGGAGAGATAGTTAATAACGATGGTGTATAATACTTTTTCTGAATGCTTGCTGGAAATATTTAGCATTGTAGTTTTTTACACTTTATGAACTATAAATATCTATCAATTTACAATATCCGAAATCAAAGTAATTACATACTGATTAACAATGCTATTTTTCATGTTTCATAAAATTAGATAGATACATTGCGTTTCAGTATTAGTAGTTCATGTATAGGGATTGAAAGAAATGAATGTGAAGAAGCACTTTAACATTATTTTTTTAATATGATAATTTAATGAAATAGAAAGCAGCTAGGATATGAAAAATTTAATTTTGTTCGAGATTTAAAATTTGAAAAATTATGTTTCGCCACAAAATTACGAGGGTAGTTCAATAAGGCCTTAGAAATTTTAAGCGATGGTGCTCGTATAATCGTGAATGGTTTGTTTTTAATAAGTGTCATGACTCACGAGACAGCTGAGGAAATCTCAGTTCCTTATATTCGTGATCATGGTGCAATTTACTTCTCAAAAATTCTTCTTCATAACTTTCCGGACTACGCGACCATCTTCCTGTTTCTTGCAAAACATTGAACTCTACAATTTAATTTGTGTTGCATAATCATGAATCCAGGACTCACCAACGGTGACAACTCGACGCCACAGCAATCAAATTTGATTTCGCAACAAATAACTACCAATTCAAAATTGTCTTATGAATCAATATCAAATTTCTTTCAGCTCTGTTTAACAGATTGCAACACCCAGTGGTAGTGCTAATTAACCCTGATGATGCCCCCTGTCTTCAAATACAAGTAGTTTTTGAACCACACTCATTAAAGCCGTAAGCAATTTTATTCAATAAAATATCTCAAGAGCTTATAATGTATGGAAATAGGTGTGAATTTATTATCTTTAATTTTCAAATAAGTTACCGCCTTTTCCTCGTTCAGAATACCTAGACTTAATGGAATTCTTCATTCATGAATTCTAAAGCAATTTCTGAAAAGTTTTGATTGAACATTGCTTCTTTAATCGATTCACTTAAAATGTAAATTTAGAATATATTATTTACAAGAAATTCGAGTCCAACGAGAAAGAAAAACAATCATTTTAATATTGGATATACTTAAGATAATAGTGTCCTATTCAAGTTTTTAAGGTGTAAA
>BMAW01047803.1:164788-185388 GCA_019974015.1 Nephila pilipes
TCCTTTGAAATTTAGAACATTTCTTAACGATAGGCTGCAATATAAGTGTTTGATCTAATACTTAGAGCTAGAATTACTTAAGATAATTATGTCATACTTATTTCGTTGAAGTGTAAAGGAAATGTTGAAATATTTTGTAACTTTTTCCATTATGAAAACCAAATAATCGTAACAACTTGATTTCTTTGTTTACTGAGATTTCATTGACTGCAGTCACTCTACGTTGAACAAATTTATTAAGAAAAAAGCAAACAAGAATAATACTAACCCCTCCACCCTATATATATATATATATATATATGTGTGTGTGTGTGTGTGTGTGAACAATGTCATATTCCAAACACGGATTAATTTTCACTTAGAAATTTTAAAAGTTATTTAGAACAAAAAACTACCAAAGGAAAAACCAAAGTTAAAAATAACCAAAATTCAAATTTCAAATATTATGAAAAGTAAACAATTCTTCCGAAAATGAGCCAAAAATTTATTAAAATTCATCAAATAATATATTAATTTAATACAACCCAACACCTTAAATAATATAATTACACACTATTTAAATATCAAACTACATTTAAAATATAGCAAAGTGAGAGATAAGCAAGAATTAAGAAAAAAAAATATCAGAGATGATGTAATTACGGGATAACGTTTGTTCAATTCTGATAATGGAATAGAGTTTGTTTATAGTGGTATTAAGGAACCAACCATCGCACTTCAGTGAATTGCATTATAAAAAGATAATATAAAACCAAAAATTAAGTAGAAATACAGCAACAAATCAAAAATTTTATCAGAAAAAAATAAAAAGTAGGTGAACAGCAGAGACATCCTAATTTAGACCTAAATATATTGATACAAGAGAGTCCCAGCATTTGGTCAACATTTCAATATTTTTATGAGAAATTTCATCGATTCCCTTTTCTTGATAAAAAAAAAAATATAATCATTTTTCACTCGATAAATATAGAATGTGATTTTAATTTCCACATAAAAAGCAATTAAAGATAATTCAGAGCATATATTGGACTTCCATATAACTTATTAATGCTACGTATTTACATATACACACGAAAAAAAAATTGAAGCTCTGTTTTTCTTGCTTCTATATTTCTTTCTTAAAATGTTCTGTTTCAAAATCACACACATTCACCCTCTTTTACGTGATTTATATTTGAAGGTATGTTCTGAAACATACGACATCTGCAAATATTGCAGTGGAAAAGAAGTGAAGTACAAAAGATTCGAACATTGTTCCGCCTGTTTGCTTTGTTCCTACTACAGAAGTCATTTCTCTTTGAACTTCCAAATACGGAAAGAACCGAAGTAAACTTCTATCACTAGCATATCGGAAAGCTTTTATTGTAAAATATTGCTCTTTGCAGAATAAATATTGATCGATGTATGGAATTTATAAGACTACGCATGGCAATAGTATTCAACAAAGCAATTTTTCACTAGGGTTAGATTCACAAGGAAAAGGAACAGAGAGTAGAAGCTTTAAAATGTTGTTTCACCTAAAGAGTAACGAGAATGTTTTAGGTATAGCTCTTAAGATTGGAAATAATATAAGCTAAAAGTATCTTTCAAACTTTAAGAATAACATTTTAAACTTTATATTTAGAATTATTTTTATATGAAAACATAAAAGTTAAAATTTAGGATATATATATATATATTTATATCAAATAGAGATATATCAGTCATAGATTAAAATTTTACTTTTTAAAAATTCAACATTCGATACTAAGGGACTACAAAAAGGGAATTAATGTCTGATTCATATGCTTACTTAAGATTTCTTCATAATGATTGTAAAGTAACCTATTATATGAAGTATAACAACAAAAAATATTTGCAAGAGGTAACAAAGGTGATGTGCGTAAAAATGCTTTTAAGTTTAGTCTGATTAGCTTATAATTTTTCATTCTAAAATTGTAATTCTTAAAAATTATTTGATTGTGTTTAAAAAAATGTACCAAAACTTTGTCTAAAAGAAATTTAGCTGAAATATATTGAAACAAAATTATTACTTCAAACTTTGAGAGTTGTAATTGTTAGACAAACAAAATATTGACTATACACTTTTTAATTACTTTTTCTTTGAAATTAGCTAATCTTCATAAAAAATTCTTTTAATTGAATTAAAAGTACTGAATATGATGCAGCATAAGTCATTGTCCCTTCTCGACGAATATATGTCTTTTCATTCTGTTATGAAAGAACGTGTTAGTAGATGAAGTATGCATATATTCAGTGGGAAATTAACTAATTTAATAGTCTAGACAGTCGTCGGTAACCTATGGCACATGTGCCAGATTTAGAACTCGGTACAATTCTCAGAGGCGCTCTACAACTCCCTACGAAATTATCAGATAAAAATAAATACCATGTCTGTCCTTCCTGCGATGTCCTTTTCAGCGTCTCGCGCATTTCTCTCCTTTTGTTTGGTTAATCATGCCAATACACGAGTATCAAATATAGTTTCAGTCGAAAGTAGAAATTGGTTTGATGAATGTCTTTTGCTTTAAATTATATTTAGTTTTACGAAATGTTCTCAGTTTTATTATGAAAACTTATAATTTATTTATTTCATTATTGTGACAGTTAATATCTATATATTTCATACCTTTGCAACGAAAAAAAGAAAGCTTGTTATTCGTGATTTTCAAGACTCATGGACGAATGAATATTGATTCGTGCAACAAAAAGAGCTTGATGAATATATGTTATGTCACGAAAGCATCGTATGTGGCACGTTAAGTGTACAAAGGCTATCTTCGAACTAAACATCAGCCTACATTTAAGAGTTTTAATGAGAAATGTGAAGTTATAAAAAGAGCTGTTACTGTATATAAGAAATAAATAAAATGTTTTGGTCAAACAATTGGTACCAAATCTACAGAGACTGAATGAAGTTTCGTAATTGCTCATTGTGTAGTTGCCAATGCAAACCTTTCACATATTTCGAATATATAAAGAACACATTTTTAAAAAATGTTGATACAGTGTTCAGCGATTTTCGTAATTTACAAACAATATTTTGCTGATTTCAAGGAATACCGGCATCTGTGTGAACTATTGAAAGACGAATAACTCAAAGGATGGAAAAAGTAACAACAAAAACATAATTTGGGATTACAAACTTACATTTAGCGTAGAACTGATGTGAATGATTTGGGGCGCCTTGCAGTAAATGCAAGATATCGTGAGTATGAAGAATCGAGTGTATGAAGAATTCTGCAGCTTGATTCTTCTGTTTAGGACAACTAAGGGACAGGATTCTTTCTTCATTTATAAATTGTATTGAAAGTAAAAACACTAATATAAATTCAATGTTTTGTTTATCTACTGATGGAACTCCTGCAATGGTTGTTGAGGAAAGAGGATTTGTCTATATATATATAAATGAACATAAAGTATTGAACTTATATAGCATAATACACCAGGAAAGTGTAGTTACAAGCTTTCATCGCAGCACATAATTTTGTAATAAACACTGTTGTTAAATAGTTAATTTCATAGTGTCTGGTTCTTCATTTGTACACAGGCAGTTTAAATCTCTTTTAGAAGAAATGGAAAGTGAATATGCCCCTCCCCCCTTTATACAGCCATATCCGTTGGCATAGTCGAGGTGATGCCTTGAATAAATATGTATAATGCATTCAAAACTTTAAATTTTTCTTGATGAAGAGGAACATTTCCCCCTGTTGAAAGATTAAGGAAGATTTTCCAAATTGATGTTTATGACCGATATAACTAAACTCCACGATAAAATAACCTACTATTATAAGGGTTGGGCCAGACAGTGCTTGAACTTTTTGAATATCGGAAAGATTTTGTAACGAAATTAATTCCCTTTGATAATAATACGAGCACCAACAAATGCTTCTCAAATATTAAAGTTCTTGCAGATGCATCAACCATAGACAAAAGAAAGCTACAAACATAAGCTGAAATACTTAAGTAGTAATTTTTAAAAAAATGTAAAGACTTTGAATTTTGTATGCCTGTATTTTCCTTCCTGATCAATCCAAATTTAATAGATCCATTAATAATCTCAGCTGATGTATCAATTTTTGAGTAGATGGAAGTTAATTTTAAAACGGAACTTTTTGAACTAACATCTACAGAATTATGGAAAGCAAAATTTACGGAATTATGAAAAAATCTGGTAGATTACTCTCTTATGATAAAATGGCAGCTATTTTAAATATCTGAATGTCGTTGCCGAAGAAATTTAATTGGTTAAAGAAAACTTCACGTGCTCTGCCTTCCTCTTTTAGTTCTACATATTAATGTGAACAAATCTTTTCTTATATGATAAGCATTTTGAGTCCATAAATAAGTTGTTTAGCAAAAGAACATTCAGAATCATATGTCAAAATTAAAAGCCACAAAATACGCCCTGATATTGCGGTATTCAGTAGATTGGACAGGGACAAGGTTCGTCTTAAAATTTAAATACTTAATTTAACTATATTAAAGAAATACTGATATTTTATGTTTTTTTAATTTATTTTAAAAACTACGCTCAAAAGATACATAACATATATACAATTTTGATTTCTTATTTATGTTGAAGAAATAGTTATATTTTAAGTTGCTTATTTTTATGTTAATAAACATCTTTAAATGATGCATAATTAATATATAATAAAACTCTTAATCTGTATTTTTGACCTCTATTCTCTAACTATTTATGTTGAAGGACCTTTGTACTAGATGAAGTAATTTTCATCATTTAGTTCTTATGGAAAAAAGAAAGTAATAAGAATTTCTAATATAAAACACGTGAGTGAAAACCCGTGTAAAGCGGCCTCATGATCCTTAAAAATTGCAAGAAATTTATTTTTAAAGAAAAAATATTTATTACAAATAGATTTTTCCTGAATACTTTAAGACAAACCTCAGGAAAATAAAAGTACATGCTTACTTATGATTACAGTATAGAGAAAAAGTTGAAGCTCTTTTCCTTAAAATGTGATTTTTTATCATGTGTTTAGATATCATTGAAACTCTCTCAAACATCCTTAAAATTATATAGTTATATTATCATATTATTTTGCATAATGTGAACTAAAATTATTATGCATCGAACATATGAGTATTTTGATATCTTTTCAGTGGTAACTACATAATTAAATATGAAAAGTTTTGAATCAATTTTCATTAACCTCTTGAGACACTTGAGTTTATATTTTTCAACCGACTTTTATCAAATTTGAGATTAATCTTCTTAATAGAACTACAAAACACCACATATAGTCATTTTTCAAGAAAATAAAAACTATCTATATTTTTTGATATGTCCATTATAATGGACATAGGGTCTTCGTCTTGTAAAAACACATTTTACTATTGTACAAAAAACGACATAAATACTTATTTTAATTAACACAGATGCAAGATGCAACTTTATTTAAAAGCTTAAAAATGAAAAAATATTTTATAATTTATGAAAACTTTTACAGTTTTTGGAAATCTTATGACACACATACACTGAATTTAAATGGTCTTCGATATTTATATAAAACAATTATTTTGCACAGTAAAACATAAATACATACTGCATTTCATACACATTATTTTAGTTTTTTTTGTACAACCTTAATTCTTGCACCTTTCAGAATTCTTATTGTCCATCATTCTTTGAAAATATATGATTTGGTTTTTTACTATGAGAAATGGACTTCATACTGAAGTCAAATATTATGCTCTTACGAGTATCTGTTTCTTCATCGCGTCAAAGCAAAGGCTAAAGAACAAAAGCTCCTTTTCTAACGAAAATATACTTTCGGTTTATTTTAAAATCATGTAAATATTTTTTGAGAGTATATGGTATTTGTTCTCTTAATTTGCAAAAACTATTTTTGGAAAGTTTCAATTATTCTAAATTCTTTCTGAGTTTTATTCCAAAATGCAAAAATAATGCATAACTCAATACCTTATATTTGAGTAAATGTATGTACACTATTATAATTTAAATTTAGATTTTCTGAAGCTAAATTTTGGGTTTTACTTCCATAAATAAAGAATGATTATAAAAAAACATTTTGTTGATATATTGCCTCCTAACGAGTATTAAGTTCGAGAGAAAGGAATAAAATTTGGAATGTAGGTATTATAAGTTATGCACTCAAAAATGATGTGAAAAAAAAAAATAGTCTGACATTTACAGTTACAGTGACAAAATTCAGAAAATTTTAAAAAGTTGCGCTTTATTTTGTTGCTTAAACACGATCATAACTGTGAAAAGTTTAAATGCTACTGGCACAGTATTTGTAGCTCGAAAAACGGCAGCGGTAGGCAGAGAGTACGAAAAAAAAACAACTATAAAAAGACTGAGAAGCAACAGTAAAGTAAACATTTTTACGTTCAACAAATTTATGAGGTTTCTGCCCTCCCTTTCTCCTACTTCAGTAACAAAAAGGAGGTGTTGCTATTTAAAATTGGAAATTCTTACAATGTAACCATTATTCTAGAGAATTCATTTTACATAATTTTTTATCTCTCATTATTCTTGTCTTTTTATATCAATCTCAAATTTTACTCCGTTCCATCGAACATGACACTTTCTAGGAAAAGTTATATATCGTCAATTTTTTTATAATAATCTCATACACAATTTACTTATTAGAATACTTAAAATTTTAAATTTATACTCCATTCTGTATCAGTTTCAAAATAATTTAATTATTTGTACCACATCTTTCATTTTAATAAATTTTTCCATCAATTTAATTTCAATTTCAATTAATTATCCTCTTATGAGAAAAACATTAATTTAAAACTATTCAGCCGCTTTAACCGCTGTGAAACTTCTCTAAAGCATAAATATGCTTATTAATTTAATTTAAATAACTGTATTTATGCATAGACGCACAATATGTAAATTTTCACAAATTATGAACAAATTATGGTTCCTGAATTCTGAATCTCACTGTACTTAGACACTGAAGAAGCTTATGTTTAATATAATTTAAAATATGAGTTATTTTTCCTACAATTTCTTAGCTGGCAAAGGATATGAACAGAGTAATTAAAGTTTTCAAACAATGTTCACCAAAGTTTCATGATTATTATATTTAATGTTGCAACAGGATTTTATTTACAGAAATGATTATTTATTCTTTTCACGGATGAATGAAATTTATAACTTTATTCTTCTGGGAATTCATTTCTTGATGGAGTTCGTAATAAGGGGAGTTTTTACTCCCTATCTTTTATTTGGATGAAATATTATCCCTTAGATTCATTGAAGAGGAAAAAGGTAATGATCTCTCCCTTTTATATTAAGATGAGAAGTCATTAAAATTTCTGGAGATATTAACATTTGGGTTTCACAAACATAGTTTACGTAAATTTTCAATTTCAGCGAAAGGTTTTCAGAGAATTCTTCAACGTGGAGAGTTTTTATCCTAGTTTCGGCTTTGAAAGATATTAATTTTGTTGTCAAAGTAAATGTTTCGTGTTAAGGGATAATTTAAATGCATAAACAGCAAGAAAACTCATTTTATATGAATCACTTAAATGTTGTTGGCTTACTAACTCTTAAATTTTAGTTCAGTGCTATCTTTCTGTGTTAGCGCAATTAATTCCTAGCTACCATTACCTTCAAGAGTTAAAAGTCCTAGGCATCGTTCAAGTATCAAATATGATACAATTGTTAAAAAATATTATATATTCTTATTATATAAATTTCGATTTAATTGGTATTAAATTAAAAACTATTTCAACTCATATTAAAGGAATTTTATTAATACAGGGTGGTTATAATTAAAATGACTCTATTTAGATCACTGTGGAACCCGTTTCACTTATCAGAATTTGAAGAAACTCGGTATATATGTTATATGGACTATTTTGGTTGAAATAGCTTCCAGTTTCAGTTATTCTTCAGCAAGTGCTCGATAGGTATCACGAAAGTTAGCGATTTAGTGGTCGACAGTACAAAAAACTCGGCGATCCATTTTAAAATGGTGTCTGTATAAGATCCACGTAGTGCAAATGCTGTAACCTCAAGACCCCCAAACACGCTCTGAATTTACTTGCCGATTTTCGGTGAGAATGGAAATTGATGACACGTGGCCTTGAAAAATTTTATGGTCAAATAAGGCTCACTTTTCTTTAGATGAAGCTATGAATAATCAAAATAGCCGTATGGAGTGCTTCACCTCCTAATGTCCTGCAGCAACAACCACTGTATGCTGATTACGTCACTGCGTGGTGTAGATTTACTGTTGATTTTATCCTCGGATCGTTTTTCTTTGAAACTCTCACTCCTCAAGGTCCTAAAACATGCTTTATCACGAGTGCACGGTACAGTGAACTCCTTCTACAGCAGGTCCTTCCTGCTTTACAGAAACGGCAATGTTTACTGACCACTGTATTCCTGCAAAATCATCTTCAACACCCCACATTGGGTGTCAAACTTCTTCGCGTAACTTTGGCTAGAATCGTGTAACATCCAGAGGTTTTCCAGATACCTGGCCTCCTCGTTCACCCAACTTAAAATCCTGGGATTTCTGATTGTGGAGATTCCTAAGAAACAGTGTTTATAGAGGAGGTATTATAACTTTATCCTAGTTGAAAGCCAGCATTATACTCCATGTTGCTGGAATCCCTCGACAGTTTCTTTGCGCTGCTATTGAACACGCTATAAAGCTCTTTCAATACGTAATTGATGTCAATCAAGTACACGTTGAGTACATTCTGTAATTGAATAAATTTTAATGATATTGATAGAATTTTTCTCCTTCTTTAGTTGGCGCAGTTCCCCCTGGTGGTCAAATTTTCAGTGGTTTTTATTGCAATAATCTTTTTCTCATGGTCCGGACAACGTATACACCATATTTCATTTAAATCTAATGAGTAGAACGGGTTCTAGAAGGGCCTGAATAGGGTCACTTTAATTAACACCACCCGGTATTTTATAAAGAAATCGTGAAATTCAGTGTTAACACGTATTAAAATAATACTAAATAATGTAGAAAAAAAATTGCTCTTTGCAAAGTTATACAAGGAACAGAATCAGTCACTAAAAGTGCAAACTTTTTTTAAAAAATTGTTAAATTATTCAATTAAATATTAAAATTAAAGCAAACAATAAGGCATTGAAGTGGATAATACAATCCTTTTCAGACATTAAAATTAAAGCAAACAATAAATTAATACAGTGAATCGGTTTTAAGCTATGTAAGCATTACTGCAGCAAAATTAAAATAAATAAGCCACAAGGATTGTACATTTTATTTTAAAAGGTAATTGGGTGACCAGTTTATACATTAGAAAAACAATAGCCCCTTTGGTGGCTAATAATAATAGTAAGAGTAGATCTCTTTGAGACTATTAAAAAATATTTCTATTTATTCGAATCTTTATAAGATTCTGCTTTATATAAGTATCAAATAGGGAATCTAATAATATAAATAATTCATATAGTTTTCTAAATGAAATACAGAAAATATTGATTCTTTTGTGAAAAGTCTAAAATAAATTTTTATTACAATAAAAAATAGCTTCATTATTTTATATGAACATTATTTTATATGATAAGAAATAGCTTCATTATTTCAACATTTTTAACGTATTTATTATTGCATTTTTAACAGAGGCATGGAAAAATTCAGCGTTCTTTTAGGGGAAGTATGATGAAAATTCTCTAATAAATGTAATAGATTACGCGTAAATATTTTACTATTTAATTTGTTAGCAGTAGTGATATCCATAAACAGACACAAACAAAAGTTTAATCATTTTCTGTCTATTATTTGCATGATTTTTTCACAATTATGTCACATTTTATTTCACTTGCATAATATACTGTATAAAATACTTATTTCAAAAGCTTTCCGTCTTGATGAAATCTTATTTAATCCATAACATGTGATATAATCATTAAAAAAGTATTTTTGTATAATTTCTTAGTAATTATATCACTTTTTACTTTACTCATAATATTATACTGAATAAAGTATTTAACTTTTCAACTTATTTCAAGGGTTTTACGTCTTAACGAAGTGTAGTTTAATATACTTTTAAACTAAGCTTATAACAGTTGGATATTACAAATATGTGCTTACTATTTTTAAAGCAGTTTTTTCGGAGCCATGATTGAATTCAAAGTATTAATTAGATATTTTGAAGTTTGTTAAATTGAGCTAAAACTTTATGTTTACGTTGTAATAAGGTAACAAATTAACCTTGCAACGATGCTTAAATTTTTGTACTGGACATTTTTAAATCGAATGAGAAATAGATCATGATTATATGTAAACTGATTACATGATTTGGATCATTTTTATACTAGTCTAAGGTAAAGAAACGAATTCTGACAAAATATTTCTTTTATTTCAATAAATCTTATTTGCGTCAAATTTATGATATAACAAAGGAAATAAAGAATCACCAATCCTTAATAAACACGGGCCTTTCAGAAGTTTTATGAAGTTCCCTCACTTTGTTTTATTTCTTTTTTTTTCCTCGAAGAGAAGCATTAAGCGGATTTCCTCTTTGTCCTGAATTATTTATTTATATCAAATTAGGATCCCCGTGATAAAAAAGAAAACAAATTAAATAGGGAAACTCCTTAACTTCGTTATGTCAAATAGTTTCTGAATCCCAGCCTGAATTAATTTGGGAATCAAAGAAGATAAAATTTTTGCATAATCAAATGAGATTTGCTTCTCCTGAAGCGAAATCTTTATATTCAATGATTTGGTTTAGCGAGTATTAATATTACAACTGATGAGAAAGTAAATCATGTGAAAGATTTACTACATTATAATACTTAATATCAAATGAAAATAGTTAGCTTTCTTGAAAAAATACTCTATAAATAAGACTAACTATTTCAAAAGAGAGAGAGAGAGAGAGAAAGGAAAGAAAAGAAAGAAAGAAAACGAAAATCACAATACATACAGGGTTATTCAAAATGATTCATCCGATTTTTAAAATTCCATATTTTCAAAAATATACGAAAAATAATGATAAGTAATACATGAATCCAAACGAAAAGTCCGTGAAATTTTTATGTTGTGAAAAACCGATGTTTATCATGTGTTCTTCGAGAAGCTATTTCACGAAACCTGTTTTGAAAGATTTCATGGAGTTACCATGCAGTTAGATAGGTCACTTTGGACTAGATAACTCGGTGTTACACAGCTGGCCACTTAAGTCACTTTATATGGTCTCCTGACATTTCTTCCTTTTTGGGGTTTGTTAAAAATAAAGTGTATGCACCCCCATTATCCACAAATTTATTCCAGCTGAAACAACGAATTTTTGTTGTTTTACAATCAATTACCACTGACACTTTACAATGTGTTTGGCAGGAATTTGCATATCGAATTGACATTTAAACATGCAATGAATGAAAGTTATATAGAATACTTGTTAAACAAACTTCTCTATATTTTATCTTTGCAAACATATCTTACTTATCCTTCTGTGTCGTTTATTTAGAAAAATATGGAATTTTGTGACCGGATGAATCACTTTGAACAACCTTGTATTTCTAACGCTTAAGATATGCATCTAACTTTTGTAAAATGTTATTTTCTCATTATGTCCTACATTGGACTCCTATGTGTAAGGGATAATTTTGCTGGAAGTTATCTCCTTCAAGAGGGAACTTAATGTATTCATCTCTCATTACAAGCACTTTTTTTTAAGGACACTGAAAAAAAGTTTCAAAAATAAGACAGAGTTAAGGCAATGAATAAAAATAAGAATAATCTTTGTGTTAGCAATCACTTGATGTTTCAAAAGCAAGTTTGTGCTCTGTGAAAGGTAATTTTATTACAAGGGAACAATAAAATGAAAAGTTAATACCTGGCTTTTCATAACCGCTTTTTTTGAATAGAAACGTGTAACAATACATTAGGAAAAATAAATTGAGTAGCAATCAAAATGATATTTCCGATTCATAGAGTTCAAACTCCGGTTATTCTTTCTACAGTTCTCAGTAGCGACAGTAAAGAATGTTAGGAAATAATATGGCTTTCCGAGATATGAACCAATGGGATTCAGGCTTTTTAAGAAAACAATCTTTGAAACCAGTTTTGAGTGGCCTCCGTGAAAATACTACTGATGAAAATGAATTGATTTAACTTGTCAAAATCAGTGGTGAGAATATTTAGAAATTTATGAAAACTTATGTACTCAAGACACCTTTGACGACCTAAAACATTTTATTTCAGTTGCAGTTGATTATTTGAGTGATAACAAAAGTAGCTTGGAAAACATTGAGAAAGGCGAAGAAAACAGGTAGGTGAACAGTGTGACATAAAACACTATGCAGCTGCTTTAAAATACACCTCCCAATTAAGAGAATTCATTGTAACAATTGGTGACAGAGAAAGGCTCAAGATCATCAGTGACTTTAGTATTCACGTGGAAAAAAAAACTTGCAATGCACAGACTTTCAAATAAATCCTTGCAATGAATTGGTTTCAATAAACTTCTGTAAGTACAAAACTGTGTTGTTCTTTTCATACATTTTTGCAATAATAAATTTTTTTTAACTAAGAATTTTCATTTGACATTCGCTTCAAATTCAAATAAATACCCATGACTGAAAATTATTACTTTATATATCATTTATTTAAAACTTGATACAAACTAAATTTGTAACTAAATTACATTATTTTAGTATGTACCATATGAAGAAGGAACAACTCTATATAAGAAACAAAATATCTGGTCTGGAGTGGATATATATATAATATATATATATATATATATATATATATATATATACATTTCCTTTTATTTTGAGTTATTATTTTAATTGTTAGTCCTAAGTCTTTAAAATTTAATTTTTTGCAATAGTTCATACTAATATAAAATCTATCAAAAGTCAAATTCAAAATTTACATGTATTATATTTTTATCCCTCCAATGTTATAATTTCAGGACAAAATAATGAACAGCCGGGATGGTTTCAGGAACAAATATTATTTAATATTCATCACGTTCCACAACACAAGACAGGATACAAACATATATAAAACACAGATTCACAAACATCGCTCCATCATTCTGCTAATGAAGTCTCTCGCCTTTCATCATGCTTGCTCTTGCCTTTCTCATCGTGCTTGCCCTTCTAACGAAAAAGAACATGTGGCGCCATCTGGCTAATAGTACATGTAAGGTAGTTCTAAATTACGGTGTTACATCCTCCCGCTACACCTCCGAAGGCAGTCTCGGCGAGGTGGTGTAATATCAGGCATGGCATTCTCTCCAGCAGTTCCTCGAGGAGTCATGGTTGCTTTCGAGATCTTCCTCTTCTCCTGAGAGGCACTACAGGAGATTGGATCTCTGTGTCAGTGTTACTCAAAAAAGGAGTTAAAGCCGATGCATGATAAACACCAAAATATTCATCAGGTTTGTCACAACTAGCTACCACAGTGGTAGTAGGAAATCTCTGGGATAACACAATGTAGGGCCTGTTTTTCATAGGCATCAATTTTGCACTTCTGTCTTGACTCTCTTTACTCAATGGATGAATCTTTACCTAAACTAGATCATTAGTTTTATAGACAGGACTTGGCTTACGTGATTTGTCTGCAGATGTTTTTCGACGATCTTGACTCTTATCAATATTTTCTCTAATCTGTGACATATATCCTTCAAAACACTTTAAATAGGGTGTGAATTCCTGTACAAAATTATCATTATGGATGATAGACCAAAGATCAGTACTTACATGATCCAAAGTTCGTAATTCTCTGGCGAAGGTTAGGTTCCCTGCCGTGTGATCTGCGGTCTCTTATTTTGCGGTGTTCATTGCAAACCTAATAGCTAGTAACTTTTCTGCCCATAATGTATGGTTGTTAGCTACCATCATTGCCAAGCAAGGTTTCAAATCTCTATTTTTGCGTTCGACTGGATTTACCTGAGGGTGATATTTAGGAATGAGACTGATTGATATTCAAAACATAACATAACTGTTGCATTACCGCACTAACAAATTGTGTCCCACTATCACTTATTAGATGACATTGCAATCCATATCTTAGAAAAATTTCATTTAGAAGTTTTACGGCACAATCTTTAGCAGTAACTTGCTTTAATGGGAATAACTCTACCCATTTTGTTGTGCAATCCTCCACTATGAATATCTATTTCATGCCTTAGATCGTTTCTGGTAGAGGACCAAAAAGATCAATGGCTATACTTTCAAGTTGGCCTTTTGAACAAGTGGTGTGGATTGCTAACCATCAGCCAGACGCATAGAAAGATAAAGTTCTGTGAATTTTCGTCCACAATTCTTTAAAAATTTAAACATCGATTCTCCACCAACTGACTGGTTGGCTCAGTGTCAGCACAAACTGCGCCAGAAGCTTCATAAACTTCAATTTGTAGAGTTACTGGAGAGGTAACACAAGTGAAAATCTGTATGGCATTAACAGAAGCAATCTCTTTCTTTAATGAACATTTTGAACGTTTCGCCTTTATAAACCCTGGATTGCCACAACCATAACATAAAGTAGGTGGGTGGCAAGCAGTGTTGTTGACATTTTGTGATTTCATGCTGTAGGAGTTAGCAGAAGTACTGTTGTTAGCAGAAGTACTGAAATATTCTTGTGTTTTGGGAAAATTTACTACTTTTTGTGAAGGAGGTTTTATATTTTCATATAAGTCCAGCTTTTCTACTAACACAACAGGATCATTAAGATTTTCAAAACTATCTAAATAATGATTCTTATATTCTGGTGGACACTTTTTCTTAATTTGATCTGCAATGATGAGAGTTAACCTATCAAATGCATTAATTTCTAATTTCTTTAGCCAACCTTCAAAGTAAGTTCTAAGCTCTAAAAGGAAATCTTTAAAAGTGGAATGATCCCGTTTCTGATGCCGACTAAGGAGAACTCTTAATCGGTCTGCTGTCAGCTTAAATCTTAGTAATAATAGATTGCGAATATAGGCATAATTTCTGAACATCTCTTCTGGTTCTCTCGCTATCAATCTGGTAATATCACTTGGAAGAACTCCAATTAAATGTGATACCCAAAAATCTGCAGGTACATTCAAAAGCTTCATCTGCCTTTCAAATATTGTTAAGAACAATGACACGTCATCTGAATCAGGACTAAATGTGGGTAACACTGTTTTCAAATTAAGCCTCATAGGGTTATAATTGATTTGAGTATGGTTAAAGGATTTTGTGCCTGAAATTTAAGCTTTTCAAGCTCAAATGCTCTCTGTTCAGCTAATTGCTTGTCCTCCCTTTCCATTTTGTTTGTTGCTTCCAGCGTTTTATTTCTTCAACTATGTTATCTAACATTTCTTTGACAAATTGCTCATTATCCTTAAGGAATGTGCGCGTAGTGATTTTGTCGCGTAAATCAATGATTTTATCATCAGAAGTAACAGACTTTTAATTCTATTGCTAAGTTATAAAGGTCAATCTTCGTTCCTCTTAAGAGAAATGCTATTTTATCTGATACAATTATCTAAATGCAAGTTTTTATAAAAGTTTAAAATTATAAATTAAGTTAGTTTTCCTAATTAACTGATTAAGAATTAAATACTCATTAAACAACTACCTTCCCTGTATCAAAAATATAATTAATAGAAAATTTCCCATGGATGTGCAAATAAACAAAATTATTCGACATTTATAGATTTTGTGAAACCTAAATAAAATTTTCATGAAATTCAAGAGTACATTAAAATATAAAATAAAGCAGGAAAAACAATAGTATGTTGAAACAGTTGTAATGATATATCATGTGATGCTAAGAATATAGAATTGCTTATTATATACAAAACATTTACAAAGTTAAATGCAACCAATTATGAGCTTTTGATAAAAGAAATACAATATTCTGAAAACAATAAATTTCTACACATCATATAATAAAAATATAAATAATCAGTTGCAAAAATGCTGAATATTCATTCATTTATAAGCACCAAAAGAAATAGTGACATTCTTATCATCCTAACCAAATTATACTATAATACTTTCTAATATTTAAAATATGCTTATATAAATATTTATTGCAATTAGTCGACCAATATAGTTTGAATAACTTTAATGAAAACAAAAAATAAAATATTAAGAAAACTGGTGCAGAATAAATCAATTAACTACTAATATATATACTCAAGGAACGAGATCTTTAAAATCACAAAAATAGAATTTTCGAAAAATAGAATAGAAGACTATAAACATATCAAATTTGGAAAGAATAAAATAATTAGATTTAAAACATTATATAAATCAATGTATAAGCAAGGATTTTCACTCATACACAGAAATATCGAATGTTATTTCTTCCAACATAAATCGCGCATTTTACACTAAAGATGATGAATTCTTATTTTAAAATATCTTGGGTGATATTTCTTCTATTTCACTTTAAATATCGTATGATATTTCTTCAAGTATAAATCAAGCAATCTTTCACTTTAAATATCGGATGATACTTCTTCAAATATAACAAAACGAGCACTTCACATAGCAGTTTCAAAATAAGTGTCGGGGCGACACACACTGAAACTTGTACACACGTAGTGAGCCAATCAAAGAGAAAAAAAATGTCCAAAGGATCATGCCACACGTTTTGGTGCATATGTATCCCTCCAATGTTGTTATTATTTCAGGGCAAAATAGTGAACAGCCGGGATGGTTTCAGGAACAAATATTATTTAATATTCATCACGTTCCACGACACAAGACATGACATAAATATATATAAAACACGGATTCACGAACATCACTCCATCATTCTGCTAACGAAGTCTTTCGCCTTCCATCGTGCTTGCTCTTGCCTTTCTCATCATGCTTGAGCTTCTAATCTAAATGAGCATGTGGAGCCATCTGGCTACCGTTTAATAGTACATGTAAGGTAGTATTAAATTATGGTGTTACATATTTCGTTTTCTGTTTGCTTACAAAAATGTATTTTCATGCTAAGTCATGTAATTTTACAAATTTTTGGTTTATATGATTTTTTTTGTCTGCAATCTATTAGATTTTCTTTCTTATTAGTTTTGTAATGTAATTTTCTTCTTCTATACATTTTTTTGCTTTTCAAAATAAATGCATGTCCATCTTTGCTCTACTACCTAAAGAAATATATCAACGTATTTCTTTATATTTATATATATATATATATATATAATTGAGGAATAGAGACTTTCATGTATAATTTTCCCTTTCAAATTTTCTTCCATGATTTTTAATCATTTCGGTTATTTTAAGAATTCTACTAATAACAGTTCCCTCCCAGAATTTGGGCTGCCTAATTCCATAACGTTTATTCTGCATCAGGTGATTTCCATTTAATTTTTACAACTTGTACCAGTCTCCAAAAATTATATATCTGAGTAATATATTTTGTATGTCCATCTTATTTGATAGCATTCAAACCAATATATTGTTGATAAAGCGCTTCTTACGTGATTAAGAAACAAAATAAACATTTATTTTCTGTATCTTTGCCACAAATATTTGTTTATTTCTATACAGGTTAATCCACAACGCGTCATGGCTTTTATTATCATGGATGCAATACTTTCAATCGAATTTAAGTTCAATGTACATTATATGCATTAGAAGTACATGTTCCAAGAAGTTTTAACTGTTTGAAAAGATTTATCAGTAGTTATTAATTTTCAGTTAAGTTCAATTTGAAATTAAACACCTTGAATTTCAACTGTAAATAAATACATTTACTTACAATTAAAAAGATGATGGGTAATATTGAAATTTATCAATAGTTTAAATACTTTTTCTTAATATAGATAATTTCGTCCCATAGTTTTGTGAAATTTAATATCTTTCAACCAACATCAAAATTTTCTTTTAGAGAAATTGTATATAACAATAAGAGTACAAGTTATCGCAAGCTTATTTACTGAGCATTCCGTGGAATACTAAAACTAAAGTGAATAATTTACAAAATATCCATAATCTCTTCATATTTTATGAATAATAATTTTTTTTCTCAATAAAATTATCTTGCATGATAATTATGCATTAGTTCTCCCTAAATTTTACATTTGTTTTGTGGAAATTTATTACATAAAAAATTTAATGCAAATGAAATGCGCCCGTCATCTTCGATTAATATAAAGCATTTTATAATAAAAATTTAAAGGAAACCTTAAAAAAGGCGTTAATTAATAATTATCTTAAATAAATTACTTTTTTTTTTTCTTGGACGAAATATTTAAACCACCTCCATATGAATATTATAAGCAGTCTTGCGTGTTTGATTATCATAATTTTGAGAAATCCATAATTTAGTGAAACACATATCACAATTTCCCGACTAAACCTCGCTCCGGAAATTGAACATTTGCACTACCTTAATAACTGATTGAAACCAGAGACAACAATTACGAAGTGCTCGATACAGTGTTTTAATGTCATTCATTAGATGTCAAAGTCTCATAAAGTAACATCTGAGATAAGAATTAGAGACGTAAATGAAAGAACTACACGGAATGCCTCATTCTCGTGAATCATGGTTTTACGTAATAGCAATGAAATGGAATGCAGCATTCTGAGAACGTGTTGATTAATATTTATGCTTTAAATTGAATGACAAATTTATATATTACGAGATAAAATGATTTCGTTTCTCACGCCTTATTTTAAGAATTTTAATCGTTAATGAAATTGTTTTGCATATTTCTGCTCCCCCCCCATATTTTTTATTTTGTTCATCTTAATCTGAATAATATAATCTTCGTCGTTAGCTTAAGAAACTTGTAACTAAATCTTAACAGTACAGTTACAGGAATTTTAATGTTAAACCCAAATAATGTGGAATAGTCAACGTACTCAGAACAGTGTCACAAGTACATAAGCAGATAATTTGTATTGTTGAAAAAATTATGTACATACGTTTTATGATGAACCTCAAAATCAAAATGTGACGGCATAAAAAAATTTCTAATAAATCAAAATAAGAAACAACAATCTTTTATACTACAAAGTGACATCATCATAAAATACGCATTTAAGTTTTAAATGAATTTTAAAATTTAATGATGTTCAGCAATAAAATTGTACTCTAATAATATACGTATATATAGATGACTCTTTTTCATCGTTATATGTACTATGCAACTGTTTTACTTTCAAGGTAAATTGATGTTTGTTGACGGAGAAAACATGTAGAAAATGTCACGAAATCTAAGCCTTTGTATTTTGAAATAAATGGTCCAATCTCAAGAAAATTAAAACATTTTATAATTTAAGCTTTTGTTTCTCAAATGTCAATTGATAATATCGGTACATTAAACCGCATGAAATTGTGATGCAATACATGTGTGTCGAAATTGATATTAAGACACTTTTTGTTTGAATTGTACATAAAAGATTATTGACCGATTGATTGTTTTATTAACTTCGAACTTAGGAGCAATACGAAGGCAATTGTTGAAGGGAGCCTTAATTTAAACTTCGCTCAAGTCACGAGTTCAAATTTACTTCCTTTATCGTTTCAAGGGAAGGACTATGAACTTTCACAGATTAAACGTGAATCAGTCCCGCTATAATGCGGGACTTCAGTGAGACCCAGGTTCGAACCAACGACTGGACGAAAACAAGCCGGTTGATAGTTCATGACCACGTGTACTACCAAGATACGAATCCTTTTTTACAAAAAATAACCGAAGTTAGTAGCAGTTAATGATTCACGTAAGGGAAAAGAAAGAAAGTAAGAGAGGCTTATTAAAAAATCTGTGAAGTTAATCTGATATAGAAAGTACCAATATAGTATAACTGAAAGAAAACAAAGTAAAAAAATATATATCATTTCAAATATATGATCAAAATTTGAAATAATTCATTGGTGTACTATCCTGAAGTAAAATTGACCGTGGTAACTGATTGGTCATAGTTACGAGTGTTTGTGAAACGAATAGAAGAATAACATGGAATACCTCATTTTCAAGATTCGTAAATACTTTTAATAAAAGAGCAAAATAATTAACAATTCCTATGACACACACACACACACACACACACACACACACACACATACCTTTGCCAGCAAAACGCGCTTAAAACATTGCAAAAACATAAAAGCGCTGGCTTGCTTCCATAGCAACACCTTGCCGTAAACGCCACTTTTCAGCCCGTACCAAAATACGCTGCGTACCGCCATTTGCCCGCGCACTTGCCGCCGTTCGCTGCGCCATAAAGGCGCCTGCTACGCTGGCTACGCAGCAAGCCATTTGCCTTCGCTGCACACCGCCACAGCGCACATTGCATGCCGTAGCAGCCAGCAAACATTTTCAATTCAATATTTATTATTCTCTTAATAATTAATCATCATTCAAAATGTTTATTACGTCTATTGACTATTTATATAACTTTTGAAAACGATTTAGAAATGAATATAGTAATGAGTTCTTTTATATTGATATATTTTACATTCAAGCGCACTTATATCTCTTATCTTAAACGCTCTCTTATATAGAGATCAATCGATCTGATATTAAAGAATCTTGTTATGACTAAAATTTAATATTTATAAGTTACAAAAATAACTTTAGTATCCTTATTTTGATATATTGTCAATCAGTTTCTTATTCTACTTTTAAAAGGTGGAAGGCATCTTATTACA
>BMAW01047803.1:193032-224333 GCA_019974015.1 Nephila pilipes
ATAACAATAACAATACACAATACACACACACAATAACACACACAACACATCACACACACACATATATATATATAATTTTGTATTTATAGTTCTGGAGCATCTTCTGTGATATCTATAGTTTTACGTATCTGTCTTAGTTTTAAGTACGTAGAAATTCATCGAAGAACTAATTTTAGAAAAGAAGAAATATAAATTTGATCAATATTTCCAAAATAAAGGTATAATCCGAGTTCTACCAAAAGTTTTGTTTTTTTAACGAAAGTTTAAGTTTTATTTTTGTTTTTTAAAGTTTTAGTTTAAAAGTGACATCATTTCTTATAAGCCGAAGATATACGGAAATTATGAGTAAAATGGGTATCGTTAAAATCAGTAGAAAAAGTATCTTTGTGATCCCATATAAAGATTCATTTAAAAAACATGAAGCAGCTAGAAAAGGAATTAATGTTCATGCAGTATTAATAAAATAAAGCAAGATGAAGATATGAGACTCATTTCCAATAATCCTACATCAAATAATACGCAAATAAATTTTTAAATAATCGCCTAATTGTGAGTATTTCAAAATACGAGTATCAATAATATATAACATTCGATAGTTTATAAAAATATTGGGAAAGAGGAGTTTGATACAAGCGAGTTCAAAATGCACCGTTCAGGACAGATGGTGTTGCTAAAACAAGTTGGTATTGATGTGTAAACGGTACCAAAATAAATGTAATACTGATTTATATGTTGGTTTTAACTGTCGCCATATCGAGTTGTTGTCAGTCATTGTGTATGCTGTTGATGATACATAGATCCATCATTATATCCGAAAACTAAGCAAAAATTAGAGCAATGGATTGTTCTTGTGAATCTGCTCCATAAAATACAAAAGATGATATGATCGCTATCGGAAAGGTTATGTCGATTATTTTCTGGGATACGCAGACATCACAGCATTCGTAGATACTTTAGATAAAAAAAACAATATAGACAATAATATAGAATAGTGAGTTACCCATCCCCACAGTTTCTAATTTTAAACTGAACCAATTTCCAGTTCCTAACACTGGCACAGTGGGAACTGCTCTATAAATTGGATGGAATACTTTATATACTTATTATGGAGATATTCTACTAGTACATACTGTTTTTATTTTTAGTTCTAAGAGGAATTGTTCTTTTGTATGATTATTCCAACCTTTCTTTCTCTCTCAAAGGAGATCTTGTAATTAGCACCAACTAGAGTAATTGAGCAGTACAGTAAACACTAGACGAGTAGGAACAGAATCCAAAGAGAAAAATAGTCGATAATAATTAGTTCTTGATAATTAAAAACCTGAACTAGGTTATTTACGTCTAATCACAGAAAAGAAAATAATGTTATATACACTTTTAGACTAATATAATAAATATTGGAAATAATTTCCTGACATAAATAGTGTAAATATTCTAATAGAATACCTACATCAATCAGAAATAATCATCTTTATAGATTAATCACTAGAGTTTAACAGATGCTTTACTATTGAAAATATTTTTCAGTTTATTTTAACTGAATGCAAATTTTTAAGAGTGCCGTATTTATTATTTCAGTTTGATGTCAATTCCATGCAGAGATTCAATTATTCTAATTTTTGTGAATGAATCCAAAGGAATGAAACTGTAGTGCATATTTTCTTTTTATTTGTGATACAAAGTGTCCTATAATATTAGAGTATTGAACTAAATTATATTAACGTTTACTGAAAATCGCTGAAAATTTTTTTCACGTAATCCAGCAACAACACAAAATCATGCGAAAAAAAAACCCCAGAAAAATTTTATTATTAGAGAAAGAAGAAAGGTTCGATTCTTAAGTAAGCAGAAAATTTCAATTATCGGTATATCCATTTAAGTAAATAAAAGATTCTTTGTGGAATTATCTTTTCTACTTCAGACTGAAACAATGTTTTTGATCTTTACAAACTTGGAATTAGTTTTTGCTTTTAAAGAGAATTTGTAGGAGATCAAACTTTTTTGCGGGGAACCTATTGAAATCTAAATAGAACAAAGATAGTTCTAATTCACTGTTTCTTCCTTTTTTGAATAATGAATAATAAATATAAAAACAAGTACCGGGAGCGAAACTTCTCCTTAAAATTTCTTTAAACTATTTTAGAAAATTGATTTTGTTTTTGTAATTTAAATTATGAATAATTTTTAAATAAGTTTAAAACCGTTATTAGATGAGAGAGTCAGTTGACAAATAATGCGTATTAACTCGTTAAAATGAATTGCATAATTATGACCCATCATGTGATAACGAAGCATCTGATCTAGAACTTCAATCTCTGAAAGTGGAATTGAACTAATTCTCTCATTCAATATCAATCATCCATGGAATTTGTAATTCCTCACAATCAAAAGATAACTTTATTTTTTTTAAGACAACACTTCATTTTAGGTACTCTTAAGCCATCATGGATTAAAATTTAAAAAGTTGACGATATGTAATACATTCAATAATTAAATATACCAAAGGCTTTTATTAAGTTAATGATTTTTATCTAATTAAGCATTGTCTGTTTCATTATAATTTACTTTCCTGTATAAAATTAGAAACGACTTCTAATTTGTCTGGGGAAATCAGTGGTATAATTGAACAGCACGAGGGAAGAAATACAATGCATTAAGCTGTATCTATTAAATACAGAATCATAAATTCTTTATTAGAATTCCAAATTTATCGAGATAAGTAATTATCAACCTAAGCCTTTTATATATGGCGTATGGGTCTGATTCATTAAGCGTAATGGTCAAATTTAATTAACACGCATAATGATTCTGAGTATGTTCTACGGTTTCCTTCATTTATATTCAGTGCAATTTGACTGTTTAACAATACACTCAAAATGAAAAATAAATTTAATGGAAATACTCTTTAATTATTGTCAAGATATAAATTTAACAAAGTAATAGAATCAATTGAAGCACTAACATTTAAACAATTAACAATGTCAAGCTACGCATCAGTATAATGGATAATTAAATGTATTTATACGAACTACAATAAAATAAACATTTGGTTTTGTACAAAATTTAGAATTTTGCATTATCCTCGAAATATTACAAATAATTTCAAAGGCTGTATTAATTGAATATGAAGTGGTATAAAAGTCGGTTTACAATTAAAAGTGTGAATAACTTACAAAAATTTATTTTCTTGCCTGTTCGCAGAATCTGAAAATCAAATTCTGAGAACTTTATTATAGAAAAATACACAACTGTGAGTAACGTGTAAAAATTAAGCAATGCTATACCGTGTTCTAATAAAAGTTCCCCTACTCACACGTAGAACCAATATGTGTTATTCTTATGAAGATCTCATGAGAAGAATTTTGATATTGTTTTAGTCAAAAGGTTTTGTGAAGCAAATGTTTATCAAAAGCACTCCTTTGAATAGAAGATTCTACCCTGATTGTAACCATTGACACTAAACATTGCTTGAAAAACATGAACATTGACTTGAGAATTTTTAATAAGATCTTCCGTTCCCCTGATTTCCTTGCATAAGATTTGTTTTCGTTTGGGTTTATCTTGAGAATCGTATTTCCACCAGGAATCAACAAATAATTGCTCAGACCAAGGTTTGTATCCGTCAAGAAATATAAGGAATTTTGTAAGACATAATGCAATCTGTTATGAAAATGTGATGAAAGTATTTCATATTTGTGAATGGTGTAGAAGGGTGTTAGTTTAACAGATATGGTTTTATATTTCACGTCCAAACACATTTCTCAAAAAATGACTAACATCATAGATATACGAGTAACTATAAATATTCTCTTATGTATAAGAGGTGTACAGAGAGAAAGTGTACTGAGCATCTGATCTTCAAATATTTTTCCCAACGAAGGTGGCTGCTCTGTTTTTAAGATCAAGATCAATCACTTATGAGTAGAATACACTTTCGTTTTCCTCAGTTGGTTGAAAACTTTTGATATAGAGCAGTGAGATGAATTTAGTATTTCGATTCCGAATCTCACTAGCAGCGAGTTCAATTGCAGAATTCGTTTCCTTCTCGCGAAGAGAATTGCGTCATTCCAGATTTTGAATGAAATAAAAATGTATCCAGAGATGAAGTCATAAGCAACACTTATGTGCCGATAGTTCTGTCGTGAATGTAAAGCTGGTTGAAAAATTCAAAACCGATGTTTCGATGCGAAAAATCATAGTCTCTGTTTTTTGGGACCGTAAATGGATTTTTCTCATAGAAATTCTGCATCAGGGCAAGCTATTAAAGCAAAGAGTAGTACTAGCACATTCTAAAACAATTATGAAGTCCGTTTTTTCTGTATTAGGAAGGGTAATATGAAGAGATTGTGCTTATTGAATAATAATGCACATCTCCGCACACCCAAAGCCACAAAGGGACCTTTGAATTCAATTAGTTTGGACATTTTCCATCAATCGCTCACATTTCTAATCTGGAAGTTTCAGATTTTTCATCTGCTCACCTCTCCTTAGTCGTTTATTGGTGGGAAAATGTTTTGGACTACCGATGGGGTTCAGAGTGCCATCAAAGAATAGACCAAAAAGGCGAATGGGGTACCCTTGTCTTGATAAGGGTATAAGAAAGTTCATCACTTGGCTAGCAAAGTGCATTGTGAACGAAGACGACTGCCCTGAAAAATAATTTTTGTTGTATGTACATGAATTGGTAAATGTTTCAAAAATATAATACCTTGTTTTTAAGAAATTGAGTGTTCTTATTATTTCAACATCCCTCATAATATTAAAAAATATAATGACCGTTATCTTAGAATATGAAGTACTTGATGTGCTTCGTGCTTGTTTCACAATCTTTGATCTTCCTCTCTTGTACTCCGTTTATCTCTCATTGAGCCTACTTGAGCGCAATAACTTCTTTCTACCCAATTCTCCAACAGCGTGAGAATGTAACATCTACGTGGTCCAAATCCAACAAAATGATTATCTGCCAACGTAACATTTGTTATACAATATAAAGACTACTCGCCTTCATGCAATACTATGATGCGACCCATCTCAAAGGCGTTTTCTTCTTAAATGCATGTAGCTCAAACAACGAGCTAGAATCAAAATTATGCCTTTTGGGAGAAGTGTTTAAATGGTCCTCAGAATCGCGGGATAATTCACGAATTTGCTATCATCATTGGCGCCGTTGGGGCTGACTTTTTAATCATTGGCCTATCCAGCAGAAGATAAACTAGTTTCTTAATTTACATTTAGGTTCTTTATTTCCTAACAGTTGGGCTTCTTTTCCCGATGAAAGTATTTATTTAAAAATATAAAGTGGCTTTTAACCTTCTCTCTATGTATTTGGTATAAAAAATCGTTGAAAATATTTGTCCAATTTACTTTTTTGAAGAATCTGATTGATTTGGATGCCAAAAGTTAATTTGAATCTAAATATAAAACTGTTTAATTAGATAAAAATAGAATTTGAGCGGTCTTAAGAATTTAATTGCATGTATATTTTTTTCATAAAATTGCACGTAAATAGGAAATCTCCTAAATATTTGTTCGTCAAGTTAGCTTTAGAAAAATCACAAATGGTGGTGGTTGTAATACTTTTGCATACTCTTTCTGAAAGTGATAATTTTTGAATTTTTAATTGGGCTCAAGAAAATCAAATTTATTCCCATCTTGGTTTTATTATTTCTTACTTCTCTATTCTTAGAATTATAGAAACCTATAACATATTACTTTTTCATTTAAAACAGCTAAAAAAATAAAAGTTTTAGAAAGAGTTTTCTTGGAAAAACAGAAAGTAACCAAAAGAAAAAATCTATATGTAGAAAATTTCTTTGACTTCATAAAAGATGTAAACTTTTAAAATGAGTTTGAAATAAGAAATGTATGCCTTTTCCAAGTGTCGTACGGATTTCTATCCTGGTATTATAGGTAGAATGAAAAATAATGTGTTGAAATTTAACTGTGTGTGCAAATTCCTAAGATGCAACTCTAACAACCTGTCCATGGACCAGAAAGGGACATGAATTACCAGAGATAGTCTGTAGTTCTCTTAATTATATAGAGTGCACATGGGGTTTAACGTCCCAAAAGGCATATACTTCAAATTACTTCTGAACACAGAACTTGAAACTTACTTGTATTCTTCCAAAGTCTTCTCAGACAAAAAATGGGTGCTATTTTGTTTGTTTGCTTATGGGTGTAACTCAAAAAATATTAAATTTAGGAATAGGTAATGTGTAATTGGGATAACACAACACTGTAATATTGTCCATTGGTCTGTCTTCCTCTTATTTATGAGTATGAAGCCCCCCATCGTAATCAAAAAATTCCCGCCATAACTATTTCTGTCATTGAGACCATTTTCACCTTTTAAAGAAATGATTCTTTAGAAGCAGCACATTGTTCAGATTGTTGCTTGGTTTTCAGTGTGTAATGGGCAGCGGTAGCTCAATGATCATGGTCTCGAGCTCTCATCCAGCATGAATGTCCACAAGTCTTGGGTTTGATTCCTGGGGTCACTAAAGATTCGCTATATTCCATTGATTGATACAGGCTAAATCTAAAGAGCCTCCAAGCCCTCGCTTTCGTATGGTGTTGAAGTTTGATGAAGGACTGTTACAGCTCAGGTGTTGTCCTTTTCACTTAAGCGAGACTCAAAATTAAGAGGTTTGTTTCCAATAGCTCTCGTGTTGCTTCTAGTGCTACGTTAATAAATCCAAACCAATCCGAAGTCTTCAAATACACCTATTCTATTTCCCATTGGACACCTATAAAACCTGTTTAAAAGAGAGGAAATCACATACTCATGTTAACTACTTATGATAATAGAACTGATTTGGGGTAGATCCACATAAACCTCAAAACCGAAAAACTGGTTTTATAAGAGATGTAATTAGTTTTTTAGTTTTGCGCATTAGATGAAAATGAAACTGGAATTTGCACTGAAAATTGAAAATAGTGTTGGACCACTGGATGGAGAGGATATGAAAAGAAGAATTTTGGAGCTATGCTACAATTGCTCACTATTGCACTGACAGGCAAGAGACAAAACAAATATTTTCATCCTCAGATAAATATTCGTAACCAAAATAAAACCAATGTTAAAGGATGTCTTTTTAAAATCACTGTTTTCTGCGAGCATACTTTATTGCTAAATAAAAATTCTATTTTAACAAGTTATTTTGTAGTTCTAAGCGTTCGATAATAGTTTGTTTATGTATATATGTTGCATTTTAAAGAAATTTAAAATTAATGTTTACGTACACAAATTTAACGTTGATCTTATTTTCTACAAAACCAGATATGAGATCTATTTTCCGGTTTTATTAAAAATAAAATTCTAAGAACCAATTTTGAATTTTGTTGAAACCATGCTACAACTACTTCAGAGAAGCTGCGCTTAAAATGAGTAGATAACTAATATCCGAAAGAGATAATCACGCTGTTGTCCCTATGTTTCAGGGTATAACTATGTTTTCCAATACTCGTAGAAGTTGCACAGTAATGTCTGACTGTAGGATATTCAATACAAATTCGATCTTAATTATATTTATTGCTTACACAAGCATTCATTATTATATACAAAATTCTATGCATGTTAATAATTCCCTAATGAAGGTTTAGAATTAATGAAGTTCAAGTCAGATGTGTCTTCCCAGACATATTATTCATTAAAGAATTAATTAAGAATTCAGGTACTTTATAGACATCTTTCTCTTGGTCGAAGAACCTGTTAATTCTCTAGCTTTTCTCGCTATTTCTATTTTCTTCACAGTTTCGCTTCACATCTGAAAATTTATCTTCGCTTTTTGGGATACTTGGAGTGATGTAAACGTTAAAGGTTTGGTTGAAGAGGACAAACACTGCACACATAAAAATGATAATTTGAATGATTTGGACATCGTAAGGATCTGAGATTTTCTTATGGCTATTAAGTAATTGTTTATTTCACCTTCTCTGACTTGCACGCTCCAACTCACGCAACACCACATCAACTTTTTGTCATGCTTAAATGTGTTCGATTTCTTAACACTTTAAATAAAAATTGATTTATAAAAATCTATATTGTGACAAAAATTTGTCAAAATGTTCTTAGTTTCAGTGACATTTTTTATCTTAGTAAGGAAAATTTACTTCATATGTGCTACCTCATGCTTCTCTTATGAGATAGATTTGTTGTTTCTTTAGAAAATTTATAAACTTTTTAGTTGTTAGTTATATTAAAATATTTTCTCTTCGAAGTAATTGTGAAGATCATGCTTCGTAGCAGACGAATATTTTGAAAATTCATCATTTTCTGTAGTATTTCATAAGGTTCTTAAAGAAAATAAATATTCCTTAACTTTCCTTATAAATTATGGAATACTTCTTTTGTTAATAATATAAAATAAAACCTTTTATTCGGCTTTTTTTACCTTTGTAGTTATAATATACTTACATATTACAAAGCAAAATGTTTACCTAAGAGAAATCAAATCTATAGGTGAAAATATTAAGAACTTCTTTTCAGAAAAATCTTAAATTATCTAAGCATGTATATATATATATATATATATATATATATATATATATATACATATATATATATATATTCAGCATTTAATTTTTTTCACTAAAAAAGTGAAAAAAATAAAATGCTGAAATACAAGAAGTTGAATAATCGAAAAAATAATTATTTCTTAATTCCTTAAATCAGAAGAAAATAACAAATCTTTTTAATCGACAATGATGTCAGAGAACAAATATTTTTGAAGAGGACTTTTTTGAAAGAAACTCCCTACATGTCGTATATAGACTTATTATTTCTCAAACTTGAGTTTTGAGCTCTGTTACTTTTTTGTAATGTAAAGAACTGATATATGACATACATAAAAGTATATCTAGTAATTCTAGAGGGTTTTAACAATTGGTTGCTATTCTGTAGCAATCATTACCATTCTTGCTAAAATATTAATTTGTTCTGATGATAAGTTTATTTATAAGAGAAAATGGTGATATTTTTTTTTAAAAAAAACCACTTTTTAATTTTCAACAAAAGGTAATACATTCACGATTTGGAAAATAACAAAGAAATCATCTCAAAGGAAATTTTTCTAAAGATAAGCTTTTAATATTTTATGTGTATACAGTTACTTAAGCAAATCATTTTATATAAATTAGTTTTAAATTTGGAAAAATCGATCTCAAAAGAGAAAGAAAGCTTTTTGTCTTTCAATTTTGTTCAATAAATATTAAGAATTTGAAATATCTTTTTAAAAAAATGCATTCCATATATGTTGCCGCTTTTAGTAAGAGAATTAAAATAAATTCTCGTTTTTAAATTAACAGATAACTCATCACATTTATATTATTTAATTATTATTCAGTTAGATTTAAGATATTGAATTCGAAAAACTTTTAACCAACAATTTCTGTTTTTTAAAGTATTCACAGAAGAACTTTTAGGTACTTTCAAAGTATCTAAGAATATCTAATAATAATGAATGGAAAAAATAGTAATTGCCAAATTCAGAGTTCTCTGTGAAAAGTGAGAATTAAAATATTTTTAGTATTATTTAAGATAATTGATTTTTTTTATCAAAATTGAGTATAAATACTACTAATTCATTAAACAAATCTTTCTAATTTTTTTCCATAGTATCATTTATTTTCGAGAGGTATCTCAAAAACTTAATTCTTAATTGGGAAATATTTTGGATAAAATTTATTCTGAATATTTATTTATTTTGTGTATATAATGTTGTAAATTTGTAAATTACTGCTAAAAATGTTTATTTATTTAGTTTCAGGAAGTCGTAGGTTGAAGCAACAGAAAAAAAGATAGAGAAAATAAGAGTTCAGTCTGTTGAGTTCTGCATTTATGGTATTCTAAAGGTCAAGAAATACTGAGAGAAATGTATTACAATGGATAGTGAAACACAGAAAAGTCTTAATAATACTAAATAAAAATCAAGTCAATATCGCAATAATTTTTAGTAATAATTAAAACTTTAATAATTAAGACTTTACGATAATGCAAATTACTTCAATCTAGAGCTTCCATTAGTCAAACAAATCAACATTAATAGTTATAATTTGCAACATTATGTATTTCAGGATAAAAAAATTTGTAGAATAAATTTTATCTCAACATCGTGGTTATTTCTTAGTCATAATTAAAATTTTACTTTACACCTTCATATTAGCTCCATTTTAAGGTATTCGATGTTTACTTTTGCATGAAAAAATATTATTATAAAAATTCAGAAAAACTAGTAGCATGTTAGTTTCTACAATGCAGAATTTTATTTAATAATTGGTGAGGTGAGGTATTGCAATTACAAATATATTTTAAAATAATATCAAAAATTTATCATTGAAAAATAATGAACCGCATGTTTTATACTTCTAATATGAAATTTCTGAGTAAATCCTAATCCAAGAAAATAAATTACCAGATAAAAATATACTTTCATTTATAATGTCCTAATTGAATGGTATTCTTATCAGTTTTATCAATTAAAATGATGGGAACTTAAGACAGGATTCGTCTTAAAATAATAAATTGTGTGTGTTGAATTCAAAATTTTATTTTAAATATCAAATTTTCTAAAATGGAAAATTTGCGGATAATTTTGAGAGGAAAATATATTCTGTTGTGAATTACACAAAAAGGTTTTTATATTAATTTGCGTTCTATACTGATTCGAAATTATTTTCTCTTTTCATCATCATCAAAATAAAATAGTTTTGTACATAGACAAATATTTATAACAGTAATAAAAGAAAACCTAAAAATGACTAATGAGTTCAGATATGCTTTGAATTAGAAAATCTTGAATTTCAGACTGTAAGCTCAATTGATTGTAAGCTCTTGAATTTCAGATTGTCTTCCCAATAGTTTCAAAAATTTAGGACTATAACTTTGTTTCAAAATATCTTTCCAGGGAAAATGGAATCTTAAAGAATATTATGAGAAATTTCCAAAAGGGAAATAAATTAGATTAGAGGCTTAAAGTAAAAAAAAATGGTTGCATGCAGCATCTTCACACAGTGAAGTTACTAGACATAATGTATAGTTTGCATTATTATAAAAAATAGCAATGAAAACAACATCATAAGGAAATGAGAAAAATAAAATTTGAGAACGTAAAATAAAATTTTTGTTAATTTATCAATCAATTTAAATTCACTTCGTTGGCAGTACGAGACGTATTTACTCAATAAAAATCAATCTTAAATTTAGCTAGTTTATTTAAATCCTCGAATGTTCAATAATCAATAAAATTTAAAGGGTGGTTTGCTTAATTTGACACTAATTAATAATTATAACAATGATACCCACTTATCTTGCGAATTCTGAACAGAATACTGATAATGATGGTATAAAATTCAGGCTGATCCATCTGAATATATTCTTGCAGATACTTTAATCTGTGTAGTGGCTCTAAGGCTTCATTTAATTCCTCAATTTCTCCGCTTTCTGATTCGCAATACTTCATATAAAATAATAATGAACTTTTGAATGTATCACATATTCTTCACTAGATGAGGTTCTCATTTCAAAATTCACTGTAAAACAACTTTTGAGATTAGTTAAGGGAAATGTGCGTATGAACTCGTTTCAAAATGTCTACGTTTGTATGAAAAGGAAAATAGAAACTGCTTTACCTTTACAAAAGTTCACAGGATTCGTTCTTAAGGAGGAATGAAAAGAATATCCAAATGCAGAAGAGGCCCAAATGTATCCTTAAGATATGGTTTACGAATACGAAATTTATCCTTACGATCATGTTAGCTCTATAACATGATGCTTAATCTGATAATATTACAACAAATTTTAAATTAAGGAAACTGTGGAATTACTCATAATATTTTTTCAAGAATTATTTTTATAATTAAAATTACAGAAATAGTTATTTTAAATTGGCAAGCGATTTAATTCATGCAAAATAATTTATTACACTACTAAGAGATTTTATGGAAAAAAATATAAATTAAAACTACCAAACGATATTATGAGAAATTAATGATTAATGCGGATTTAGAAGAATTTCTTTCTGAATTTAAAAAAAAAGTATGCATGAGAATCTTATGGACAAATAATATTTTTAAATGTCTTTTTGTAACATTTACAAAATCCAAAAATATTTTTTTCTGAAAAAATTTTATGCAGAGAAAAAATAGAAATTTAAAACATAATTGCATTTATATTTGTTTGTTTGAATATTTTAGAATTTTATTTTACAATAACTAATAAAATGCTTTGTGGTTTTGCTTAACATTGCACATTTTTAATCTTTTAATAGCTGCAACATTTATTAATGTATTGTGTATTATTAAAATATAAAATATTATGAGATGTTATATATAAATATAAATACTGAAACATGCATATTCAATGCTATGCATGAGATACTTCTAAGAGAAAAAGAGAATTTATTCATTTACGTATTGGCTCCACATTTTAATTCCATTTATATTCAATCTTATCTTTCAGAGTAAATATTTTCATTATAAGTAGCATTCGATACATCCTACTATGTTTTTGAATATTCCCCGACTTCAATAAATAAATCAATACTCAATTTCATTGCTTGAGCGAAGAAGTGTTGTATCAGTATATGATAGTGAAAACTAAATTAACATATACATGAAAGAAAAAAATAGGGCATTAAATCACTCATTAAATTAATAACAATATAGAAACCTCTACGTTAAAATCATGTTATTTGGTCTAGTTCATTTATCCCAATTTTTACTGTGAACAATCTGACAGAAAGTAAACCGATGTATACCAGAAATCTGAATATCTATTGGAACTGCTGTCAATAAAGTTAATTAATTAATTTGAACATATATAATGTGATTATAAGCTAATGATTGAAAATATTCATGCACAGAATAAATACAAAGGGCTGCAAATTTGTTAATTGTAATTTGAATCAGAATTTTCAAATTAAATAATTCCTACTACATGATATATATATTCAAAATAGGAGATCTGAGTATGATGCAATATGATACATAAAGATTCCGTGTCATAAATTGTAATCAAATAAATCATCAGAAAATGTATTCCTTGACTTTTAGAATATATCTCATAGATTAAAAAAAAAAAAAAAAAAAACACCTCCATAATGTCAATATAGTTCTATGAAATAAATAAAAATGAAAAGTACTTTAATTCTTTTAATAAGAACCAAAAAATAACAATCTTTCGTTCTAGGAAATAGAAATATTATAATAAAATAAAAAAAAATGCTTCTAAATGCAATGAGATAAAAAGACGAAAAAGAATAATAATAAAGTTAATGAGAGAGAAATCAAGAAAGTTAATATTTTGGTTTTGTTTTATTTTAAATGTAATTCTAAAAAATTATAATGCATAAAAATATCCTCGATTATCAATTTATTCAAAACAATAAGGAGGCGAAGGGAATTAGTAACTTAACTTTTTTTCCCCTCTCAAAAAGGAATATATACAAAAAAATAATAGCAATATTCAACAAGCAAAAAAAATCAAATTATATATACTGAATTAAAAAATAAGTCTTATGAATATATTATTAAATTTGCATCTTTCAGTGGTTTATTTATTCATTGAATTACAGATAGAAAATAAATTAACTTTAAATATTTTTGGAAATGCACACTTAATGGCAGCATTAAAGAAGTAAAAAATATTTTAATTTTGTATTAAAATCTGCAATTTTATCTTAAATTATTAGAATCATTATTTTCTTAACGTTACAAGCTAGTTTTTAGGGCCAGAGAAGAAAAAAGTTTAACTTGTTAACTGAACTATTCTTTTTAATTTTTTCTTCATCATGGAACATTTAAAAATTATGTGTAAAGTTAATTAATGGGATTAAAATAACTGGATGTAGATATTTATGCTGAATGAAATCAAATTTTATACTTTCAAAAAGGTCGTTAAAATGGTTAGGCAATTTTTTTTTACTCAGTTAAAAATAATAACCATAATTTTTCGAATAAAAATTTTGAACAATTAAAAGCATATATTTGACCCCTTTCTAAATTAATAACTTTTGAACATTTTGATTTTTTTAATCAAAAAAATAAACTTAATTGAAATCAAGCATTTTTTAAAGAAATTAATCGTACTTTTTTAACAAACAGAAATTGTAAGTCAAGGATTACATTTATTTGTAAAAAAATTTAGTACTATTCTCTCAGAAATTCAAGAGATATCTGACCAGAGAACTGTCAGATTACTGAAAATCCTCAGTAATAATGCATTTAAAGAATATAATTTATGCACTGTTGTAAAAATGTATTCCAATTTACACAGATAGAGTATCAAATGCATTAAATAACTAAAACACAAGAAATTCTCTATTTTGTATTGATAGCCTACGTTATACCCAATGAAGTAAAAAACATAAAATATTTTTGTGTAATAATTTTCCTGCAGAAAAATTTCGAACCATTGGTGTGGATGGCTCGGATTATTGATTTAGCACTGCATTTATAAATACCAGTCCTCTATGGATATATTGGTGGATACTGGACCTGCACATTACTGAATTACTGGAAAAGTTATGACATAAATTGAATTAAAAAAAAGGATAATTTATTAAGTAATAAGTAAATCTGAAGGGAAATATAGGTATAATTGCCGTAAAAAATATGGAACGAAACATATTTATGTTTACATATTAGCTGTCTTCGTTAGAAATTGGAGCAAATAAGCTTCTGAAAATATAAAAAAACTAAACTTTAAGAACAACAGAGTAGCAAATTTGAAGATAGTAAAATGGAATCTGAATTATAAATCTGCTTGGTGCTGTGTATTAAAATAATACTAATCACCCTTTTTAAGATTTACAAAAGATTTCATCAAAATAATATTAATTTATTGAGTATGTTAGACATTATTCTTATAACACAGTTTTGTATAGTTTTTTTCTGAGTCTTTCATTGGATTCATTTGTATTTCTCAGTGAACTTAGCAAGCTCGTTAAATGAATATCTTTCCTATACTATTGATAAATTTCAGTCTTTTTATATACTGTAGTATCCCATCTGCATTGATGCAGCAATACACAAAGATAATTTTCAGATTTTCATTTATTATGAAACAGATTCAACACGTGAAAAATGCTTTTATATCGTTATTTTCTTCATTTCTTTTGTCACGATTCACGTCCGGGTACGTTTCCTAATATATACTGCCTACCAGTGTTTGTATAGAAAAGAAGCAAATATTGTAGCATTTAAACATTGTTCTGTCTGTTTACTTTGTTCTTAAGTCTGATAACATTTATCTTGGTTCTCCCAAGTTGATAAAGAATGGAAATAAACTTCTGTTCCTTCGAGAAGCTTTCGTTGTGAAGTGTTTCTCCATTGTACTCGTAGTATAAATATCGGGTTCTGAGATCTACGAACTTATGTGGTCAAATCGTATAGCAGTAAATGTTTTTCAAGTGTTGTAGATATATCATTTAAAATCAAAGTCATTGTTTAAAATCATTAAATTTAATTTTATTGTATTGGTTCATACATCTCTACTTTTAAATGAATGAAATATAGTAACGAACTGTCATGATACAACGAAAAAATAATTTAATTCTACATACATGATTATTTCTATTTTAATCTGAAATGTTATATGATATGCATTTTAATCTATTTTTTTCTGAATAAATATTTAATAATATTTTTTGGAAGCTAAAATTACTTTTTAGTTTAAATTTAGAAAGTTTTTGAGAAAATAAATTAATTTCATTCCTCAAATAATAAATTCATAATGATTGCGAATCTCTATTATTGTACGTTTTAATTAATGATTTGTATGAAAGAAATTGACTAAAGTAAAAAAAAATGTTTATTATTTCAAATAAAATATGCTTATTTAATTTTTTTAAAATTCTCATTGATAGCGGAACAATATTGATGACTCGAGTAAAACATTGAACTTAAAAAATAAATTTAAAAGTGAAAAGTTTGATATGCTAAGGATTCTATATAAGCAACTTTCATTTAATTTATTTATTACATTAGAAAATTCACACATACAAAGGTTTAAAGATAAAAATTTAATATATTTTAATATTAAGTTTAATAAAAAATCATAATGTAATTTTATTATATCTTACAGAAATTGATATGAGAGTAACAATGGAGATTTGGACACTTCATTTAGACAGAAAAGGGGGCGAATAAGTATTTTTAAAATAAATTTTGTTTTAATTAGTTTGTATAAACTGATGCATTGAACTGATATAAAGAAATCTGCCTGTCTAATTAGCAGAATAATTTGTGCAATATGGTCTTAATCACAACTGTTACTACTTTTCTAGGACACTACAGAGTAGTATTATATACTTATCTCTCTACTGGTATTTGTCTACTATTCCACTCTAATTTAGTACTATTTCTCTAGTACTATATTACTTTCCATCTCATCTATACAATACTATCACTACTACTTTTCTTTATACTACTGCTATTATAATATTACTACTACTTCTCTACTTCACTACTACCAATATTCTATTAATAATTCTATTTCATTACTTTACTACTACTACTATGCTATTACGACTACTTCTCTACTTTACTACTACTAATATCCTATTAATAATACTACTTCTCTACTTTTCTCTGCTACTTCTTACTATACTACTAATATGACTCAATTATTCTATTACTCTAATCAACTATACTATAACTACAACAGGCTACTACATATAATACCACAACCTTATAACTCCAACAGCTCTTGCAGTTACTATTCTATATAAAACAGCCATTTTACAACTATGGCTACTAACTAATACTACCATACTTTACATTTCAGCACTACAATTACACACAACTACTACAATATTATACTACTACAGCTATTAATAATGATGAAAACAATATACACATCATAATAAGTATCAAGAACAATTGCCTTATATAAAGAATGTATTTAATAAATTAGAGAGAAAGAACTATTTATAAATTAGATCAAGGCCTAACAAGATCATAACAACTAGAAAGAAAGACGATATTTGTTACAGCGACTTTTCCTTTTTACGTATAATTTTCTATAATTTTTCGGTATATTTCTACAAGTTATTCAATAATAAGCTTATTTGCTCCATTGTATCACTACCATAGAAAATTTATTCGCAATCGATTCATTTTTTTGTTTATTATTCAGTATAATTTGCCACTTTTTTAAGTCAGAAATATCAGCATAAAAATGCATTTAGGCATAAGTAATGAAGAAATAATATTTGTATACGAAAAGGCTATATATGAAGAATACTTTTTAAATATATTTTTAATAAAAGTAGAAAAATTAATATTGAAATAGTGCTTTGAACGTTGGAGCCAACTTAAATGTTATAAGGATAAATTATAAGGTAAACTTGTAAAGAAAGTTTATTTTCTCCATACAAATTATATTTTTATGATCTAACCAGAAAGTTAAAAAAAAATGTTATTCCCTATTGTTAACTTTATAAGTAATAAAGATATTAGTTAATAATATGAATAAAGTCATTAGGTTATGACCTATTTTTTAATTATATTGATTTGAATTTTAAAATGAACTTGAACTGTGTGGACGCTTCCTCACCAAATTTCCACATTTCGCCAACGGAGACTTGGGATCTCGCCCATATTTTATGTGCATAATCCTCGATTAGTGGCTTTAGAAATTCTGGAAGTTTTTCAAGGCATAAGAGTTGGAACCTACGATTGGACAAAAACAACAAAAGCCGCGAGCCCAAGATTATGACCACTAGGCTTCCACAGCCACTCGACAATACGTAACGTATTAACTTAAATAAATTAAAGTATAAGATTTTACACGTTAAATAAACTTTAAGTACTCATTAATGATATTTAGATAAACTAATTCCCATTTTCTGTGCTCCTTCTGCACTTGTACTTAATTAAGTGAAACTATAATTTGCTGTAATTTCTCTACTAATTTGATTTTAATGTCCATTTTAAAAATTAAAAACATAAATCTTTAAGCACCCAGACACATGAATGAAACTTTTACTGTACTTTATAATTGCAACAATTTACTCATTTTAATTGCAATTAATGTCTTTGAGCTTTAGTAAATACAATTAAAATCTGAATAAGGTACATATGTATCTCAATATTTGAGCATTACGTCTTAAAGTAATTAAACATAGAAAAGAATTTACGTTTTGTTCTATCTAATAAGTATTTTCTTTTTGAAACATTTCCCAAACAGCAAAAATTTGTTTCTAAGAAGAGCTTAAGTACCTAACAATTAAAAGTTTTCCAACCACGAGTAGCTGAGTTTCTCCGCATAATTATATTTATTGTAGTTCCCGGATTCAATTAACGAGCTGTAATAATCATTTACTCTTTACACGGATAAATACAATGGTTACATTCATCAGTTTCTTAAATGAATTAATTAACACTCGTATTAATTTAAATGTATTTTTCTAACTTTATTTCGATGAAATATTATATTTGGCTTCATTTAAGAGAAAAAATTGAATAGTTTTTTTAATACGAGAGATGAAAATCATTGAAATTTTTGGAGATTTGTTAATCTTTACTTGAGAGTGAATAATTTTCCTTATTTTTGTATAATTATTTATCTTTAGTTCTAAACTGAATTTGTTCCATTTTCATACGTGAAATTTGAGTTTTTATTATTATTTCGGTTCTAAAAGACTAATTAAGTCGCTTCAATCTAAATTACAAATCCCTATCAGCAAGTTTTTATCCTCTACCACTCATTCATTCCTTCTAACTACACTTCTGTCTCGTTTTATGGGGCAAGAGCTGAATAAGGATATCTCCTTGGCCTCGCGCTGCACTTAAATGTTATAAGAACTTTGCTTTATATATTTGGAAGTTGAGTTGTTTGAATCAAGCAACGTCTGTATAATGTCCATAAGGACAGTTGAAGGAAAGGATGTCTCATATATACATTACATAACTAATTAATTTGTAATTATTTTTAAAATTATTTTCATATATTTACTTAATGATTTTCAAATGTTGAGAAAAATAATTATTTTTACGATATATATGTTTTAAGTGATATTGAAGACATTTTTATCAAGAGAATGCAAAATAAAAGATAATATTATTTCACTTTGTTTAAAAGTATTCCAAGAAAAACATTTCAACGTAAATGGTCAAAATAATTTTTTGTTATCTAAATTGAAAAATTTACTAAGTGCTTTGAATCCTTATTAAATAATTTATTTACTAAATTATCATATATGTGCTAAATTTATTTCTATATTTGAAATTAAATATAAAGTAATGCGTAAAATTGTGACATCAACGTAAATTTTGAATATAATTTAATTATTCTTCAGCAATTTATGGTCATATTTTTAATATACTTTTTTGATTAGAGAAAAAAAAAGTTAAAAAAAAAATCTCTTTCAACATCAAAACTTTTGATATAAATAAGATACAATTTAATTAACTTGATACCCTAAATATATTATTTAAGTTAAAGAATATTTGGATAATTACTTTATTGTTATATTCTTTGAGTTATTTATTGAGAAATATTAATTGGATGAACTTGAGCTTTAAATGAGAATCTAATAATTTTAAAAGCATCAATTTATAATTGAAGAGCTTATGCCTTTTGAATACAAAAGTTAAACTCAGATAAAAATATTTATAAAAATGTAAAAAAAGAAAAATGTATATCCCGAATTTGTTTGAATCGAATTAAGAAGATTAAATACTTATCATTACGCTAGTTTTTGAAGAATTGTGTTTGTATAGCGATAGTGTTTGTAACAAATATCCATATGTATTATTATTACAATATTTATTAGCGGATTTTTTTAAAATTTTTCCCCTGGTATTTGTAAACAGATTTACATTACATGCCCCGGACATGCAAATTATTATTTTAAAACAAGTAAAAAGAAGTAAACATAAATAAGAGGACAAAGTACCTCAAATCTCCTTAAAAATAATAATTTACGATGTGTTGATGAATAAATAATTATCATTGTAAATATTTATGATAATATTGTATGGTATTTAAATTGTTAATTTTTATTAATTAATTTATATAAAATTGCACTGAAATCTATTTTATGCTCTACATATGGGCTTGCTCTAAAATATTTAGGTAACAATAATTTCAAATGTTTAGTATGTTTTTGCTTAGATACATTTATATTACATTAAACAGTTGAAAACGGTATATTAAATAAAAATTTAATCAAGGAAAGCCTAAATTATATTATTTCTTCAAAATTACATAAAAGCATATTCTTGAACTTAAAAAAAATTACGCCTCTTATTTAATTAACTTCGAATAGGAAATGAGTATGAAAAACATCTTAATGTTTGAGAATTTTAATAAATTTACGTGAACCTGTCATAAACATCAATCCAATTGACATACTCTACAAAGAAAATAATATAAATGTTTTTTTTTTCAAAAATTTAATACTTCTTTAGTTTAATTATTTTTTTGTATAACTAATAAATATATAAAATAATTATACCGAAGATTAATTAATTATTTCAAGGCAAATGTAAACAGCTACACAAAAAGTCAAAAAAAAGACTGTTATTGTAAAATACATGTTTCAGATGTTGTAATACATGTTTCAGATGTAAAATACATGTTCAGATTTACAACATAGTATGAACTAATGATAATATAGAGTTTCTAACTCAGTAATTCATCTTATCTGCTTTCCTCCCAGAAAGTTGTTCGAATTTTCACAAGACAGAGAGAGTTTATCTTCAATATAAGAAATCCACTTCATAGTACCACCATTAAAAACATAAAAAAGCATAAGAAATATGTCTCTGGGAAAAATAGAAATTCAAAGATTGATTTCGAATAGTTTCATAAGAAGTATGAGAAGCAAGATAGTGTCTGCTATCCTTTTACCAAGAAATAGTAAGATCCAATTTATAAAAAAAGGATTTAACTTCGCCCTGAGAAATAAGGCTGAGCTATTTACGGAGATATAGGAGACATGAGAAAAATTTAAGATATTCATTGTCAAAATCGAATAGGTCTGTTTTTGAGTAATGCATCTTTGCGTTTACATAACAAAGAACTCTTATAATCATGTAAAAAAAAAGCGAGGAAAGATTGCAGCAGCATTTATAATTGAATAATTTTAAATACAATACGTCAATAAATAAATGACAAATAAGTCTGGTTAATATTATAAAGCATTTTAGATAAGTATTGCTACTTTTTACAAATAGTTTGAAGTCTCTATTAATTAAAAATCATTAGATGTTTCGTTTGTTTTCTTTAAATCAATATTGACAACTAGTTCTTGAATCATAGATATTAATTTACATTGAAAGAAATTTATTTTTAAAAAACTATTTCACATACAATAACTTTGTGTTGATACATAAATTGGCTTTTATATAAATTTATTCAAAAATAAAACTTTTTGTAGTGTCTGAGAAAATATTCCTTGAACATTGCTTCATAAAACTTAAATTCGTCTAAAACAATTTCATCCATAATATTTTAAAAAGTCACATTTCAATATTATTAAAGCACACACAAAATCAAAAATGAAAATAAGGGGATATATTTATCAAATATATCTCCATAAAAAAGTTAATGAACCAATTATGAAATTTTTTTATGTATTTTTCATTAAAGAGACTATATTGTATAAAAGTTTTTCTTCAAAAATCATAGTGGCTTCAGTACATATTGAAAACTGAGACGAGTCTGTTTTAAAAAATGTTTATTGCTTTAGACATACCAGTATTTCTGACGCAGTAGATAACTTTACTATCAATCAAAAAGACATACTACCCTATTAACAAATTTTTAATTCGATATAATTTTTTTAAATGTTTATCATGTTTGAACATTTATAAAATATGCAGAAAGAAAATTTTCATTTTTTTGAAACAAACAAGTTGTTAAACATTTTAACGCTTTTCAAAATATTTAAGTGTCTAAACATTTCTCATACTTCTACCAATTTTAATACTTTTAAGAAATTTCTTAGAAGTGTTCTTTACAAATCAGTGCTTGCATTAGACTTATGCTATAATTATTTATAATCATTCTTTATAGAAAAAAAACAAAGAAAACTATATTTGATTTTGAGAATTTTAAAAAATAACTATCTTAATCTTTGTCTGAATGCCCAGAAGTATTAAATAAATTATCCAAACAAAAGGGGAAAAATTCAATATATCGGTTACAAAAAACGCGTTCAAAGTTTTCGAGGTCATTGAAATGATTGGGAACTCTGTGAAAAAGAAATCAAATAACTTGTTAAATATCCTACCTAGAGCTACGAAATGTTATCCATACGTTTAGAAACGTCATGTAATTAAAATAAGGTAAGAAACCCTTTTTCTAATATTGCGGTCAGGTTTAATGGTGGGGTATTTCTTAAATGTCTATGAATGGCGAGTTAAAAATATTTACAACTAATAAACACACAACGAATTGTATCTTTTCTGAAAATCTCTAATCCCGACTCTTATCCAAGGAGATCCGGCATATCCGATTTAGGTTTGATATCAAGAAAATGGTCTCCCAGAAATAAACCCAACTTCATCCCCGAAAATTGGACGCTTATAATGGTTAAATTGCTGACCTCAATCTCAGCAGAAAGTTCTGAAATGTTTGATACTATGTCTTAATGATGCTATTATTTCTTATGGACTTATGAGAGAGAATGGCGACTGAAATGTAGGAAAGGCACGAAATGCAATGTCTCTGAATATCCGTGAGATTGTCTTATTGCAGAGAAGAGGAAATGCGTGCAGCGATACACAAGTTGGAACGTATTTGCTTTATTATTTAATTCTACAACGATCTTAAAGTCTAATGTAATAGTCAAGGAGCTCAAAACTCAAATTTAATATGCGTTTTATAATAAAAATGCACTTTATTATCTATCCAAGAACATGCAAGATCGGTCTCATTCTACTCCGTCTTAAATAGGTTAATGAAAATTTATGTTCAAATTCTTAGCTTAACAAATCACTCACTATGACCGTTCAAACATTCTCGCTTACTGAAGATTCGAATCTTATTCTTCCGATCAGGAGTCTCTTCGAGCTATCTTCACAATCTAAATGATAAATTAAAATAATTCACTTCAATTTACAAACATTAATCAGCTTGTCGTTATAATTTTTATACCTTCTCTTTCCTTTCATTTCAGTTTCAGTCATATATGAGTGAAACAGAAGTGTAAGGAAAGTTATATATCATTATGTATATGTTACACAAATTTATTTTAACTTGTTATATTCGCTCTACTGATTTTCTGTAGTCTCGAGTTTCTCCTTCAAGGACTCTGTGGAAGACGATTCCTTGTGGGCGTGTCCTTCTTAATCAATCTCGCATAAGTGCCCATTTATGTTGCGCAAGAAAACATGTTACATGATCTGGATGACAATGGTATTTTTCACAGGAGAGTCCTCGTTTTATAAATACAGTAATTCAATTTACGTGTTGATCTAGCAAGAACGAGGCACCATATGCTACCAATCTAATATTGCTGGATTGTAATTGTTAATGAACGTCGCACCGAAAAGCTACACGAAGGCTATTGCCAATGGATATCTTAATTTTGAGCCTTTATCATGTGACGAGGACTGTACCTGAGCTAGAGTCTCCTTCTCCAAATTTCCACACCAGGATAATGGGAGGACTTGGAACTTCGACCAGATTTGACGTGCAACATCCCCACTAAGCGACGGGTCCTTTCAGCAAAGAGGAGATTTTTTCTTTTTATGACACGCAATGTTCATTATTAAATTCCTTCTATTAGTTCACACTCTCCCAATAAATATCTTGCTGAAATTTTCAATCGTTAATAAAATACTTTTTATTCATCTACTCAAGATCAAATACATTTTTTAAAACTTGTAGTGGAAGACATTTGATGTTAAAACAATTTTTTCAAATATTAATTCATTTAATTAAATTTAATTGGTGAAAATACAGTTGAGCCCAACCACTTGGTACGATTTCATAAATTGCCAAACTTGGCGATTTTTTTTGGCTGAACGTTAAGTCAGCGAAGCGGATAAGGGTAGCCACATTTGACAAATGCAGCAAAATAATTCCTGTCTCCAAGGGTATTTGGGCTAAGCTGCATTCCAACCATTTAATTTACAGAATAATATAAGAAACAAGCCAATGCTTCTACTATATCATTTGTGATGCATTGGCAAAGTTGGTAGAGTGTCGGCGTAGAATCTTCCTGCTTTCGGATCGAATCTCGTCGAAGCATAATTCTTTTTATTTAATTTTCAATTAATTAATTTTTGTTTTATATGGAAAAAAAAAATTCTGTTATATAAGATATTTAGCAGGATATAAATTTAAGAATAAATACCATCAGTGACGAAGCGGGAAGATCGCTGGAAAAATATTTCTTTTGCCACTTAATATTGTGATTCTGTCATATGTATATACATATTTATATTAATTGTAATTATTTAATAAAAACTAACTAAAATAAAAAAATTTCTTTGTTGAACTAAGTAAGAATTGATTTTACGAAATATTTTTTTTTATATTACTTGTTTGTTTCTATACACAGTGTATAATTCTCGTATGTATCGTCAATTAGGGTTTTTAATTTATTGACTATTTAACTATACTTTAAGATGGCTGTAAAGTTAACTAATGAAGGAAATATGTCCCAAATTTAACAAATAAAGTATTTGCATTAGCCATATTGCACATGAGAATGCCTGAGTTTATAAAAGGATCTAAAGCAATATAAGGTAAATATGAAGATGCAAATAAAATAGAAATCTGCCAATATTCGATAACTCTCAAAAACTCAAAATAAATTTGGTATGAGTTATAAAAATTTTGCCTAAAAGAAATGTTAAACAGAAGAATTTCAAGAACAATATATTATAAGAAATGAAAAAAATTAAAATTCACAATTATTAAAAAAATTACTATCTAAGACAAATAATTTCGCAGCAGAAACTGAAATTACTAGAAGCATACACATATGGAAGAAATATGCGTTTTTGATACAGACTTGAAAAATAATGAATGCAATTGAAGTATTAATTTCTGAATTTTTTTTAAATAATTATAAAGAGGGATATTTTTAATGTTTTTTTTATTTATGTTTGTGTATGCCTTTTACTTATTCTTAATAAAAATATTAATACAACACATATGAATTTGATAAATATTAGCCTTGTTAAGAAAAATAAAGGCTTATTATTACTAACATTCAGTATCTGATTTTTCTTAGGAAACAAAAAAAAATGGGAAACCTTTTACTTTAATACTAATGCTGTGTGATATATTTTTTCTTTGCTTTGAGTTTAAATTTCCTGAAATTTATTAATTTAGTGTTTTAAAACAGAATATTGTTTATTTCGAAAGACGTTGGAAGGACTGATATTTGAAGGGAAGAAGAATTTCTGGTCATCGATATATCCTTTCCATGATAAAATAAGTTTTGAAGATAATATTTTTTTCCCTCCAAATGCAGACTGAGACGGGTTTTTTGTAACCTACACATACTTCAAATTAGTGTTTACCTTTAGAAGTAGGTTCGAGAAAATCAAATTTTACCTGGGGAATTTCTAAAAATTACTAAAACAAAAATCTTAGTTGGGTTAATGGTATTTTATGTTTTGTTACTACCGGTTGCAATTAGTTGCACTAATTCCAGCTGCTCGATTTGAAAAATTACGTTGAGACGTTTGAAGAAAATGAAAAATGTTTTAGCATCAATGGTACAGAACTAAAAACAATACGCATAAGTAACATTTGCTTCTTTTGCTATGTAACTCTTCATTCGACATTGGATTCAATCATCAAAATGTTTAATTAATCCCTTTCTATAAGAGGCTGCGAATACGTGACATAAAATTTTATTAATCAAATAACATTTAAAAAAAACTAAAACTTAATAAATAAAAATAATTTTTGGGTTAATTAAATATATTTTTATATAATAAGAATGTTCAAATCTTAGGTAATTGTTCAATAGAATAAAGTATTTGATTTAATGTTATACGTTAATATGATATTTCTCCTCATATGTTTAAATACTTAATTTTGGTTTGAAAATAAAATACAGCAAATTCATATTAAAATTAAACGCTTAAAATTAAGTCTTATAAATACTACCTTATTTCTTTTAAGCTTCAAATAGTTTATGAAATGCTATTATTTTAAAATTTAACTATACGGTTTTCCCTTTTAGAAAGGAAATTCAAATTTTTTAGCAGATTAAGTGACATATAGAACATTAAATGAATAAATGATGTAATTACCTTTAAATCGCAAGCATAATAGCTTATTTGAAAAAATTTAAAATCGCATAAATTTAAAATCTCGATTGAAACTAAAAAAAAATAATCTATGGAGTGAAGTTAAATGTAATAGTGCGAAACGAGGTCTCGTTAGACATTTTCTTTCAAAAGAAGCCTATATTACTTTAAAATTAAAGTAATGTTTCTTTTGTTTGTCCTGTTATTCTTTCGTGATACTGATATGATAGGTGATGAAACAAGAATAATTAACCTAAGTTCATAGTTATTAATTTGGCATTTTGAGTTTATAATAGACCAAATACACATTATTGTGCTTTTTGCTTCAAAAGAAATACATTGTATTCGAATAAATGACAAAAAGATATGAAAAAATATGAATATACTGAATTATGTAATTAAATGATAATATGAATATACGGATATTAAATGACAATATTATTGTATATGATTGTATTATAAAATTTTATGAATACAAATTATATATATTATAATAACATTATATGCATATGAATAATAGTATGCGAGTATAAAATGTATTATAATTATATTATTCATATAAACGAATAATATGTATAATAATAATATCATTCACATATACGAGTAATATATATTATAATAACATTATATACATTTGAGTAACACGTAATATAATATAATTATATACGTAATGCAACTTACACAAAGCACTTATATGATAATAATACAAATATAAAAGTGCAACATAAAATAAAATATTTAAATTATTACAATCTTTGGTTATGAGAATGCAGCACACGCATAAATTGTTTTTCTTCCACTTATAAGTAATTTTAGTTATTTTTGTACTCCAATATTTCTCTAAAGGTGAATGATAGTAAGAATTAAACATGTCCACTTATTCTTAAAATAAAACGCATTTTTCAAAATTAAATGTTTTCTTTATTATAAGACCACTAAAGTTCTGTTACTTGTAAATTTTATACAAAAAGTCTGTAATTTGATACAAAATTGTTACCTAGATTGTTATATATATATATATATATATATATATATATATATATATATAAAAAAATACTCTTGGAATGTTTAAATTTACACATCAGCAATCCGAGCATATGCTTCCAATAAAAATGTACTAAATATTATCAAAATGCATTTCAATACCATCAAAAACAAATATTCAGTCTGTATTTAGTTCCTTAATCATAACTTGAAAGGTTATTCTATCTCAAAACATGCAATAAAAAAGAACCGACGGTCTAGGCAGAGGGAAAAAAAGAGTCACTGAAGTGGTTGCAATATTTGTGCCTACCCTTTACAAAAGAACGAGTTTTCATTTTACATTCAAGCTAAGCTAGGACGCCACTGAAACTGGAAAGATAAATCTTTTTTTTCCTTCCATTTTATTCTTTGTTTCCTTCTTCCTTCAACGAGCATCATTTTTTTCTTCTGATTCGTTCAGATTGTAAAAAATCCAAGAGATCTTATTTTTCTATCATAGAAGTCCAAGGAAAGCGCGAATTTTTTTCTCCTCCACTTTTACTTTTAAAGAAATTCTTAAGAAAATATAAATAATTGAGGCAGATCTGCACTTTGTAAGTTTTTAAATGTTAAATTGTCGTTGTAGTTTAAATAAGTTTTCTTTTGTGAAGTGGCTACAGGCTAAAAGAACGGCACTTTTATTTCCTCTTTTTAAGCATATCAACTTTACGTTTGACTAACATTTAGGGTTAAATTAAAAATGTAGATTAATAATTTTTGTACCATTTACTTTATAGCTTCATATACGTTTTAGAACTATGACTACTATAGTATGATTTATTTTATAAAGTTTATTAAAATCAATATAAATTGTATATTACGTTAAATAATTTGAAATATCTGACCACTATTTGAAATTCCTTTTAGATAATACTTTGTACATTATTTAAATTGTTCGGGAAAGCATTTTAAAGTTCTTTTCTTAGTATTTTCTAACTTATCATCTGCCTGTTATTGAAGATTTTTGAATGAAGCCAATAACTTTATTTTTTGCATAAATTACGTTTAAATTATAATAACTTTTTGCGTTATTAATTTTTAAAGTTTTACTGATAACTATTTTGAAAAATACATAGTGACTTTCATCCCCCGGTAAGCAGATATATTAATGCTAATTTACAAAAGTCAAGGTTCTTTGTCATGGCGAGGTTCTCAATTCAAATAACGAAGTAAAGTAATCCTTGATGTTAGTTAAAGGGAAAAGGATGTGAGAATCTATTACATGATCTTAATTGAATCCTAACTTTTCCCCAAAACAAATACTTATGTTGTTTTAAATAACTCATTAAACCTTTTTAAGAAGTTATTTCTTGAAAAATTTTATGGGATCATTTTTCAGTCTGAGATTGTTTTAAAAAGGAGCTTTTCAGAAAATAATAATTATTTTTGAAAATATATGTATTTTACAAACATATATTAATTAAAATTCCAGAAATACTATTGTAATATGTAACTTTTAATCATATCATTATATTTCATTATTATTATTTAGAATCTATTATTCCTTGCGTTAATGTATTCATCCTTAGAAGTAACACGAAGGTTATTGGCTACTGATTTCGTAATTTTGAACCTGGCTGAAGTGACAAGAATTACCTGAACTGGTATCTCTCTCTCCAAACTTCCACACGAATTCAACGGGAGGACTTAGAACTTTGACCAGATTTAACGTGTATCATCCCCGCCCCGCGGTGGGCCTTAAAGGCAATAGGATTCGAATCTACGTCTCAAAGGAAAACAATGCAACGATTATGACCACTAGGCTACCGTGACCAGTTGCGTTTGAGAGCAGCAGCAGTTACCACAATTAAAATCAATTGCTAGAACTTTTTTTTATTGTAAACACTACAGTTTATTAAAGCAAAAATGTTTTAACATCTTAGAAAAAGTTTTCTAAGAATATTTACCGGAAACTCAAGTATTTTAAAAATTACATATAAATAAATAAGGAATATCTATAACTTTTGATATCTATTTTTAGATATCTATTTCCGATATTCAATTTTGTGCATAGATCATTTTTGATTTGTATTATTTCCTCACATTCATGGATCAGAAATTTAAAACTTGTATGTATTTGTAGTATATTTAGTTGTAAAAATCTATCAAAGAAATTAAAAGAAAGGTAATTTAACGTATGATCAGAATATAATTTTATTCCTTATATGTATGTATATTTCCATATTATTTTTATTTACTTTTATTATTTATTATATATTAATAATTGTTTTAAAATATGTAATTACATTCATAAAATAATTCAATTTACAACTGAAAATAAAAATTCTCATTTAACTGTTATTAATATAAAATATTTAATACACTTCACTCGGTCTACTATGAAAATTTAAGTTTGTTTATTATTTTGAACATAAAGGGGAGGTGGGTGGAATGATTAAAAGAAAACTAAGCATACAAAATGAATATTTCAATCTAGCATTTATAAATGGCATAACATTAACAAACATAATGTCATAGATTAAAAAATATTGGGTTTAATTTTTGATAGTTTCAAAAATATTTCTCTTAAGCCGTATTTTTTGTATTAATGAATAAATCTATATTTGGAACTTTTCAAAAATATATTTACAGTTCGTATGTTTTAAAATAATTTATATTTAATTCAGCTTTTGTATATCAATTTCCTTTCTCAAAACATCAGGTTTTTGCTTATTTACTTTTGTTTTGCTTTTCATATGCTTATAAAGCTACTTTCAATTATTTTTAACTGACACATTGGGAAGAGCCTAACTTGATTTTCTATTAAACTCTCTTGTGGAAATATTAGGATAAAAAAAACAGTATTAAGATCAGATAATTTAAATCGAGAGTTATTGAATGAAAGTATCTGTAAAAATATTTTTAAATTAAGATTTTACTTAAAGGTAGACTTAAAATGCATACAAACAATTTTTAAACGTATATAAAGTTTGAGACAGTACGAGATTCGAGTTCATAGACATACATACATGCATGCAATTGAATATAGCAGGTTAAATTAAAGCTTGCAAAAACATTTCAATAATTTGATGTACAAGGAGGTGAAAAAGTTTTTGCGTTAGAAAAGACAATTGGAGGTACAGTACCCATTCTTTTAACTGTCATTCGACAGTTCAACATCTGTCCGCCACTGATCGAGACGTTCGTTATCTTATTTTTTCGTAGGGAATCAAAAATTTGTTGACCTGTACTATCCGGATCTGGAAAAATGCTGCTCACATTTTCGTCCCGAGTTTATCATAACTGACAGTTTATATTTAGAACAGCCGTTTCATTTTTCTGGTGGGTCATATATATCTCTTTAGCGCAACATTACAACTGTGTAAACAAAATATACTGTATGATAAATAATTTCAAAGGTCTGCAGTTAATCTTCAAGTTTTAATAAAAGTAATAAGCATAAACATGTGACTAGAGTATCTCATCATAACTTGTTTAAACTATAATTATACAGCAATAATTCTTCTTTTGAGTTGAGTTTTCTGAAATTAGTTTTGTAGTTGTTAGGATAAAGAGATAATATATATATATATATATATATATATATATATATATATATATATATATATATGTATATATATGCATAAGCTAAACCAATATTTTCAATTCTTGTGAAATTTTATAGGGCATTTTTGAAAATTCCTTTTAAACTTAATAAAATACATGTATTGTATATCAAGTATTTATAACAAAATAATAATATTATATTTCTGTAATATCAATTGCTTACTATTGTATAGCTACTTATAAATGTTTTCTAAAGAAGATTAATTTCTTAAAAAATTACATTCTGTTGCACAAATATGAAGCATTTCATTTAGGTACCACAGGAAAATTAAATTTCAGATGAAAAAACAGAAAAATGTAATAAAAAGGAAAATAAGATTTATACACCACATAAAAATTATGCAATATTTGTATTGTCATTGTATAATAAATAAATATATTACTCAATATTGATAACTTAAAGTTTTTTAATACAGAACTCATATTTATATATATATATATATATATATATATATATATATATATATATATATATATATATATAT
>BMAW01047803.1:224343-251342 GCA_019974015.1 Nephila pilipes
TATATATATATATATATATATATATATATATATATATATATATATATTTATCTTTTAATTTTATATCGACCCGACTGGTTTTTTTTTTTTGTTTTTTCTTAAAACCTGAACTATATATTTCTCTTAAAATACTGAAAATATTCCACAAAATAGGAATTGAAATTTTAAGCAATTAAATTTAAAGAAACTAAAAACTTTTTCTTATTGGAACTAGGACTTGCGAGGAATAGTAAAATACCGTATTTAAGACTCTTTGTTTTTGTGCCTAATATCTTTTGAAATTATCAGTAGAGTTTATAAAATTTTTAGTGCCTGATTTAAATCATATTGTAAGATTATAAAATTAATTTTCTAGTCTGAAAGCAATTTACCGTGTTTGTTGAATATGAACATGAATTTTAAGGCATATTTGTGTTTTGGTGCCATTTAAAAATTATCACATTATGTGGTCGCAAATTGCTTAAGTTTCTGTGAAGGATACCTATGCTTAAAAAAAAATTATTTTCCCCTAAGCATTACATTAATTTTAAAAAATTTTTATCGGAAAAAATAAAATTTTTAAAACTAAAACGTTCTGCAGTACTTTTTGGAGTAAATCACGAAATACAGTGATATCACAAGACAAATTTGTATTTTTATGCGTTGTTTTATAATAAACGAATGAATTATTTTGAGTACTTAAGGAATGATATTTTTTTAAAAAATGGTACCTAGTTGTAATTATACCTCAAAACTCCATATTCACATTGAACTAATAAAAACCCTTTTTGACAAAAAAATAGTTTTAGTTCTATATACTTTGATCTCTACTAAGCACACAAGAAATCGAAACTCTACTAATAAATTTTAAACATATTTGTCATAAAAGCATGGAGACTTAAAACCATTATTTTACAATATCGCCTCATTTTTTGCTACCCTTAAAACTATTTCTGCTGAACTGACCAATAATATGTTAGAGAGAGGGTTTACGTCCGAACTGAAATTAGATACGAAATGCTAAATATTTTATTCAGTTCTAAATTTTTATCTAAATATCAATTTAAAAGTGGATTTAAAGTATGCATAATATAATGAATATAAACTTGAATGTTCATACTGTAGCTTTCTAAGGAGGTTCCTCCTTTCTTAGGTTTCGATTTTCAAGGTACATAATCGATTTATTCATTTTTGAATTAAAAAGCAACTTTTGAGTGTGTTCTTTTATTCTTCAGTTTGACTTTAACTTGATCAAAAATAAATTAAAAACTTTCTTTTTCCACTAAAGTATTCATAAAAAAGATCAAAATGATTGCATTAGCAAGTGGATCATCTATGGCAATAAACTTTAAAGAAAGTTGAAAATAAATTAAAAATAAATTTTTTGCTATGTGCTTCGAAATAGGTTTTTATTCCATTTCTTATGAATAAATTACGATGCACATTTGAATACAATACAAGATAAAATTGAAATTTATTTGGAATCTCTAACTCTTTTATTTTAAAATGATTTTACTTAGAAAATTTACAGAAAGCATTTGGTGAATTTTCATAATTTAAATTTTCTTTATGCCTTTTCATATCTTGCATCTGAGAGCTCAAATTAATTTTTTTTGCGTCCTTAATTGTTATTCATATCATACGTTTTTGAATAATTTTTTCCCTTCAAACCGATTTAAATCGAAGACAGGGAAAATGATAAGGAAACAATAAATATTAAAATAAAATAAAATAATGTACTTTTTCGTGAAAATTTTATGGATTGATTTGTTTAAATAAATATCTGAAATAAAATCTTCCTTCAGAAGGAATTGACTTATGTGCATTGTTTTAAACAGCATATTACTTATTTATTCATTTTTAATAACAGTTGTTATATATTAAATTTGGAAACAATTAAACAGTGGGGAAAAGAACACTGCAAAACTATTGCTGAAACAAATTTATTCAATTTGTTATTATTATTTAGAATAATCAGAAATATTTCAAGTAATTAATTGGAATAATATTATTTTACCAGTTTGGAATTTTATTTTCTCTGTATTTTAAAATTTAAGCACCCACATTATTCATTAATTTCTATAGGAATCTGTTAAATTTGGAGGCAGTTTCAAGTCTGCTTATAGCTATTATTGAGTTGTAAAACCAGAGAATAATTTAATTCGAAGCTAGTTAGAAGTAGAGAGGATGAATTTTGATTGATTGAGATTATTTTTCTAACATAGTACAGAACGAACGCCGGCCACGAGTTCACCACCATGACGTTACCTTGGCCATGTAGAGAAAGTGAGAGGAAATTATAAACGAAGCAGTAGTAATTGTATAGACAAGCGTAATGAGAGATCAAATCACAACCCAAGAATGTTTCTGCAAAGGATCAGTGAATCGAGCCCTCGTGTGATGTTTTACTAAAGATTCGTTTCTTATTGGTTTTATGCACTTTACCGAGTTCATTGTTTTATTCTGAATTATCGCTTATATTTCAGCAATGAATCCCTTTTATTTTTCATAATTTGTACACATGAGAAAGAACTGTGAAATTTCAAAAATTTCCTAGTATTCTCCTTGTGTAAATTAATCGGAATGTTGAAATCACAGGAGAGACTGTAAGAGCTAATAACTAAGTTCAGCTCTCGTGTGAAGTATATGATATTTTAGTTACAGATTCTTTAACGTTGATATTGAAACACAAAGGGATCTTCGGATGCAATGTAGAGAAGAATTGACACGCTGTTTACTTGCTAATTCATATTATATAATTTTATTCTGTTCCATCAATTCACCATCTGTCAGATTTATACACATAATAGTTAGAACTAAATTTTCTAGCTTTTCTTTATAATATTCATCTTTAAAGCAATTGTAATGTTCGAATCTCAAGAGAGAATAAAAGAGAGGTTAATTAAGTTAAGTATTCCTGTAGGTGACTACAGATTCCTTGATGTGTATTAAAGATTCCATAGAGGTTTATAATGTTATAGCGAGACTAGCTTTATGCTTAGATATTGATTCCATGAAATTTGTATTTTATTCACGAAGGTACATTTAGTTACATTCAGTTATCGTAACGTACAGACTTATATTTGTAATTCCTCTAAAGCAGCAATTTGTAATAATGTTTTATAGAATAAAATAATTGCCCAACTTTATTACATTATAAAACTTAAACTTATAATTTTACTGCCAATTGTAATATTTAAGTGAGATTTGTTTTTAGGTAAGAAAACAATGATTTAAAAAAAAGGAAGTCTGTGTCAATATTAAACACTAAAACACTTTCAGGTTAATTGCATTGACAATTAAATAAATAAAATAAAACAAAAAGAAATAATTGCTTTAATATTTTTAGCCATAATCAACAACAATTTTTCACTTAACAGTTCTTCCTTTTTGCTGAAATCCCATCATCAATAATTATGAATGATTAGCAACTTTTCATTTTTGCCGAACGGCCATCCCATCAGATAGCTTAAAATTAATAATAACAAATATGCGGTATTAATTAAGTTCTTGTTACTATTGTTAGTAATGTCACGAACTGTATTATGATAATTGATTCACTCCAGAACGTTTTCTGCAGTAGTTTTAAAAAATTGAAATAAAAGGTTTTGTTGCGATGCATTGATTTCCTGCGTAATGCACATACCAACTGTACAGGTGTTTGATGAAAGAAAATAACTAAATACTATGAATATTTATCAAAATTATCCTTCAAGAAACTTTTGAAAGCTTTCTAAGTAAGAAATGTGAATAAATCCAAAATATTTTAAAACTAGAAGAAACCCATTTATTTTTTCAGCGTAACTGCTAACTTGGTTTCTTGAAATCGCAAATTTCTGGGTTTTTTTCTAACTTTAATGCATATGTGTATATATTTGTTCAAGATGCATATTATTCTGATAAGCTAAATATTTTATTTTTAATTATTTGTATTTAACAATAAGCTACAGTAAATATGCTTTAAGAACCTAATAACATTAAATAAAATAGCTGGAACAGGATATTCAAAAAAGGAGAAAAATAAATGAAAGATCATAGTGTACAAACTGTTTTTCCATGCCAAGCATATTCAAAAGTAATCTATTTTTTCAAAGGCAAGAAAACCATAATGAGATGAAGTGAAAGATAAATGAGAGCCATTTGAATGCCTGACATATAATATTCTTATTTCTAGAGCAGCATGCCACAAAGATTACTTTTCCTTGATTTTTACGCTTGCCGTCTACCTCTTTTGTGAGAGTTCTGATGTAGTATCCGAAACTCATTTTTTCCCACCGAAGGCATTAGTTTTCTTAGCTTCAATCTAAGTTTGCTATTATATTGTACCAATTTCGAGTGAGTCAGGGGAAAAGGAAAATATTTTGCTTTAATACATTTCGTTATGATTTTCGCTAGTTTGTATTACCAAATAAACATTATATAAGATTTTATTCTAGTATAACAATCACTAATAAATGTTGGTGAAATATTCTTAGATAGCAAATTCTGAATAGCCTTTTGAAATGGAAGATTTTCATGCTTGTAATTATTCATTATAACAGATAAATATAATAGAATTTATGTATACATATATATATATATATATATATATATATATATATATATATAACGGCTTATTATGCTGTGTTTTCCAAATTTAGAAATACTAATTAAATATGAAGAGTTTACTTAAAGAAATAAAATTTAAATTCAAGTTAGCATTAGGTTATTAGGTTATTGAAAAATGGAAAACTTTAAAAAATGAAAAATTTTATTAGAAATATGAAAAACCTTATTTAAAGTGGTTTAATTTATACAATACGGGCAACATGTTACAATATGCTGAAGAAAATCAGCGATATATATATATATATATATATATATATATATATATATATATATTATATAACTATTGTTTAATGGACATTTCTTGATTGAACTTTAATGTTTTTCTTACTTTTTAAAGTTTAAGTAGTGTTAAGATCAAATGTTACATATTTAAACATTAATTTCTGTACTAAAAATTTATGCTCTACTAATTTTTTCGTATTGTCACGTAGATGTTGAATCAAGTTAAATTGAACATACATTAAATAAGAGAATAACGGGATTTACTAGCAGATTAAGAATAGCTACATTGGACACACAGACAAAGGTTTATACATTAGATGAGAATATACCAGGACACTAATCTGGAAAACTAAAGGATAGCCAGGTAAGTAAATACAGAATAAAACAGAGAATAATTAAACAAAACATTAACGTGAACTTCTTAATGTGTTCAGCACTGGCTTCTGGACCCAGGAATTCTGGTACTGTAGACGAGCTCTTTACCTCTGCAATAAGAACAATTTTGTACAAATGGAAATTCTTATTAGTTGTTATGGAAAAATATAAGATGCATGGAAAAGATTTTGAAGTATTTAATCGAATATAAAAAGTTTCAAATTAAATGTATCATGTTTATTATTTATCTGTAATACCTGAATTCAGGTCGATTAAAAAACGAAGAGCATTACAAACTCCTTATAACGTTTTTGAACTATATATGTCGTTATTTTAGAAATATTATATGAACAATACAACTATTTCTATTTCCATAATTTTTAATGTTTTATTATTATCGTCCACTTTTAAATTGAATTGCAACTGGCCATTAAAAATGTTACATCAAGAGGCAAACAGAATCTTATTTACAATTCATACGCAATATAACAAGAGGAAGATGTATTTAAATTTATAATTGCTTTGGGATATACCGTGTGTAGAATTCATGACCCAGAGATGACGAAATATTGACTCCAATCTAGCTAGGCATCTAGTCGAACAGAGCTTCATGACAGCTAAAGATAAATCATTCCATACCGTTTCAAACTTCTGCCATGTTTCTTCAATTGTAATGACTGGAGAGTAGAGGATAGATAATCTCTCGGCAATACATAATCAGATGTGCGATAGATCTAGTAAACGTGCATATCAGGGCTTCAGTCGAACACACTCATATTGAGGTAAGTCAGGACACAATATATTGCCACTTGAGCAATATACGGTCATGTATTTTCCAGTTCAAAAGTTGCATAATGTAAGCATGGAAGACAAGACAAAACTATGTGCCCTAATATGGCCAACCATATACATTAAATAATTTCTAAAACAAATCCTTGTCATGGCTTTCTAAGATACCACGAAAAGGATTTGTTCCGAATGGTACCCAGTACAATTATTCCAGGTATGTTACCCATACTATTATGACAAATCGATTAAATTACCTGATCGATGCCTCTACACTAGAATATGTTAATACATGTATAACCAGAACTGAAATTGTATATAAAGATGATGTGACTTCACAACTGAGTCCATTCTTCTCTTTCAGAGCACCGCTGTACGTGCCCCTGTTTCTGATGCATGGTCAAAAGAAGCCGCAACAGTGGTCAATGTTCAGACTGTCCATGAGGCTACATTTTTCATTAAAAAAAAGGATGCAAATTACTGACTTAGTTAGATTACGCCAAGCGACTGTGTGACCCTCTAAATAGCGAGGACGATATACCTATCCTTTTTGGTAGTAGTGTCCGAGATTGATTGAGATCATGCATGGCATTCTGCTTGATCCTCTTGGACCCATCCATTCCGATTTTAGAATACTCATTCATTTTCAGTCATGTGATCAGTTCCAACACAAGCAGAAAAAACGGAGACTATAAGCCGTAGTCCAGAAAAGCAATGATTGCTTTTGATTTGCTTCCGGGCAATGAGCAATGATTGGCTTTTGAATGTATAGATAAAATTCCTACACATTCTAATATAAAATTCCCCCTTTTTGCATGATTCATTTGTATGTTTCATTACATAAACTTTTTTTTATTATACATACACTTATACAAACATTCTTTACATAAACAGTCAACGTTTGAATAGGACATTTAAATTGGGACACCACTGTATACTCTTTTAAGAAGACTAAATGGCGTTATTCTATTAGTTTGTTCAAATGTTTTAAAATACTAATTGTTTGTACATTCCAGCATTTTGTACAAATAAAATTTTGACGCTTGTTGCATTGCGTAGCAATTGTAATGGCCAACAAATGTCTTACAGTCTCAATGCACTACGTGCTTATTGCATGTTGAAGTTATTGTAATGGCTATCATATGCTGTAGAGTCTCAATGCGTTGCGTGTTTGTGGCAAGGTGTAACAATTGTAATGACCAGGATATGCTTTATAATCTCAATGCGTTGCGAGTTTGCTGCATAATGTAGTAATTGTAATAACCAGCATACGCTTTAGAGTATCAATGTTTTGTTGCATGCTATAGCAGTTTTAATGACTGCATATGCTTTAGTTTCGATGTGTTGCGTCTTTCTGGCATGATATAGCCATTTTAGTTTCAGTGTTAAGTTTAAAGTAATTCGACAAATATCTCTACTATTCTGAAAAGGAATTTAAGTTGAAGTTATTGAAATGTACTAAGAGATCAGAATTCGTAAGATAACCTTTAGTGAAGATATCATTGTTTACAAGACTTTGAGGAGGGCAATTGTTATTGCGGTCTGATTAGCTTACCTTTTCTATTTAAGGAAAAATCTAATGCTCCATTGATTGTTTTTTTATGTTCTTCAATTATATAGGATTAAATTTTGGATTAATCATGCTGTTTTGGAAACCTTAAGTGGCTGGTGATACTACTATTGATGGTTGAATTACTTTCACTAATGTCTGTATTAATTGCTTGGGAGCCCATTTGGTTTTATATGTTTATTATATTTAAGACTATGTTTATTCTGATCTTTCTCATTTTCTTCTTTTTATCACCGGGGAACATGTCATTCAAATGACAGAAGATTAGGAGATCTAGAGTCAAGAGAATATGAACCAGGATACTTTTCTTATTTACATTCAAATTCCTTTTATGTGGAAATAAAAGTTTGTTCTCCAATGTAATAAAATTGTGTTTTTATTGCTCTTTTCGCCTGAGTGAAATAAGATTTGTTAGAAATGGATCACAAAGTTTAAGAAGTGACCTATTTACCTTCACTAACAAAAAGAGGTGTTTTTCAAAATATATGAATCTGGTGGTGAGAATCTATAAAGTTAAACCCCAAATTATTATCAATACTTATACCCATGTTTTTCATCTTTTCTAGCATCAATACAGCCATTACAATTTCAGAGCGAAATAATAGAGAAGCCGTAGTATACACAACACAAATTTCTTATTTTAATTAATTTCTGTAAGACAGAAATTAGGGTATTAATGAGTATCACTCAAACAAACACAAAAATATAATTGAAAAGGTTAATTTTATGATAAGTTTAGCATTATTTAAAAACCCATGAATTAATAAGAAGTTTATTTCATGGTTAATCAAACTATATAAGCATTATTTGTAACGTTAATAAAATAAATAGATTAAAATAATAGATTTGGTATCCATCAGCTTAAAACATTTGGATCAATCTCTAAAAGTTACAGAACCTTAAAAATATTTCATATGGTGTTCCTTTGACTTGAACTTTGGTACAAACTTCTCACATCCCTTCGGCATTTGCAAAACTTTGGTCACAATTAAATGGACATTGGATTTTGTTAAATTTAGTTCCTATGATAATACGAAGACTTAACTGGTGATCATAGTTCATAAGGTCTCAAGTTTTGATCACATATGTATCGATTCAGGAAGATTTCGGACATTCAGCGAAATGTCATATGCAATGATTTTCTTGCTTCACTTGAAAACACTATTATGGGCATAGTCTTTAGTCTTTGTAAGCCTCAGGGGTCAAATTAAAAGTTTTCTTCGTGAATTTATTCAGTTTAACTCAAAAATTGATGGTACAACACTATTCGATGATTAGCTTCACTTTCATTCTCAACGCAAGCACTAGACAGACTTTTACCTTGCTTGAGAACTGCGTACTTCAACGGCTAGGAGGCTGCTGAAATTGCTTTTTTAACTTCCATCTTATCCGCTATACCAAACCTGCCTATAGAGTAAATACTCCATTCCTTAATGGTTGGAAAAAACTTCCGAATTTTAACTTCCATCTTATCCGCTATACCAAACCTGCCTATAGAGTAAATACTCCATTCCTTAATGGTTGGAAAAAATCAGTCCTGAAACTTTTTGGACAATCCCCGTGTCTATGAATATTACTTTTCCATTTTAATAAAATCATGTTACACATATATTATATTTTCGTGATATATTTCCTTATATTACATCAAACCAATTTAATTTTCAGGCATTATTTACATCACATTGTATCAATGAAAATACTTGATGGATTCACATTTAAATCATGTTGATTATAAATTATCATAGTCCATTACTCATTTATCACAAAAGTTTATGTATAAAAATAGTTCATCTACAAAAATGAAGGTACATTGATTAATTTGATGTATTGAAAATAGATAAAGAAGGAATGTACTTGTTGCGTTATTATATTTTAATTTTTGAGGTAACGAAAACTGAAGTAATTTGAACACTTATCTGAATCTTTACAATTACATTAACACTTGCGACAAATAAATTACTATTTCCTAACCAGAACTACAGAAATAAAGACCGAATTTTTGTGAAATTTCATGTTAACGTTTATAGATATGAGGAAAAATATTTACTCGTAATAAAGCTAGTAAATTGGTAAAGTATTGGTTTTTTCGCAATAAAACTATTCCTAGAGATTTATTTAAGCATATAACTAAATACTGGATTTATATATTCATTTTCCCTTGTATGTATTTTATATTCTTTTCTAGTAGTAAACATTTTATAATACCAGAAATTATTTGATTTTAAATAACTTTATACAAAACATTATTTATTTCATTTTAGACCTACAACTGGCATTGAAACCAATGAGTGTTTTACTTAAAATATACTTCATTTACTTATTAATTCATTTTTTAAGATATAACTGGATATTTATAATTAATTGAAGTCCCTATTTGAGTAAATTTCTATTTTAATTATTACCTTTTCGATATAAAATTAAAACGATTAAACTTAAATTACTCAGATAAATATTTGTGAAACCCTCGTAAAGCATTATAATTCTCATTTGAATAGCAATACATCTTCGGTAAATACTACTTAAATTTTTAAAAAAATTGTGTATTTATTTCTTGAGATTTGAGTGTTATTACCAAAGTATTTTGATACAAAAATAATTCATGCTGAACACAAATTAGCAATAATTTTCTTTTCGAAAAGTTTTGTTAAGAATCTATTTCGTGTTTAAGACGGATTAAAGTATCCACAACAATTAAAAGTTTCTAAATCACGAGGAAAAGAAAGAGTTTCGCTTATTATTATCCTTATTATTATACTTACTATTTATCTAGACTCACAATTTGAGCTCTCCAATAATTATTTATTTATTCCATGAATGAATATGGTTCAATTATCTATGAACCCAAAGTGAATTCTTAAGTATATACTCTAAGATATAATTTTATTCTTATCTTGTTTGGAAGAAATGTAATCATTTGTCTTCATTCATCTAGAAAATTTTAATGGTCTCTTTCATTTCAAAGACGGAAATCCTTAAAATGTTTTTAAAATTCTTTACTTACAAATTAATATACTTTGTGGTTAATATTTAAGTCTAGCGAATAATTTCTAATACTTATTGAAATTTGAAAATTTCTTTTCTTCTTTTCAGCTTTGAAACAAATAATTTCATTTCTGAAATAAAACATTTCTCATTAATAGTTAAGATAGTTTGAATCCATTGAAATCTTTTGTTATTATTCGTTACACATTATTTATTACTTTTTGATTAATTTTAAATCTAGGAAAGAATTCTTATTCGACACTGCCATTTGAAATGATTCTGTTTTCCTTTTAGCTATGGAACAAGTTACATTTATTTCTATAATTGGAGATTTCACAGTATTAGTTAAGCTAATTGGAATTAATTTTTAAGAGGAGTGTGTTAGTTCTTATTTCACTTTAAAATTGGTTTTAATATTCATTGCTCTAATAATTCTTTTTCGCGATATACTTACCTTCAAGTACACAAAAGGACAAAGAATTATTTCAAATTAAGAATTTCATTTTTAAATAATATTTTAAATGAGAGTTTTGTATCTGTTGAATTGAGATTATTTATTCGAGTATCAAGGAATTTAAGATTAATGTTTTAATTATTCCTTATAAGTGGGATTTAATATTACTATTAGGTGTTAACTGTAATATAAGTTAATGTATACGGAAAAACATAATTTTCACACGAGAGTCTTGAATGTATTTTAAATGCATTTAGTTGAATACATATTTCTCTTTTAGTATTAATCGTTTGTATTGAACCTTAAAAAAAGTGTCCGAGGAAATACAAAAGGTTAGGGAATGAAGCATAAAAATCATTTTTTGCAACGTTCCATTTTCTGATACCAAATGAATAATCTATCTAAATACCAAAAGGACATTCTGTAACTTCATAAATACACTGCTGATTAATTTGACACTATGCTCTGAATTGTTATTTTTGTCAGTGAGAATGATTTATACGAAAGGACGAGAGCATAAAAAGAACAATTTGCGGCTTCTAGAAACATCATGGAGTTATAAAAATCTTTCCTCTATGTATGCGAAAGTCTTAAAGGGTACAAAAAAATTATTTTACTTACAAACATATTCCTTATACATTTGAGTTGAATAGATTTACAGCGTTGCAAAATAATTAAGTTAACTTGAAAAAACGGCAGCGTCCAGAAAAAAGCAAGGTAGGTAAATATAAATTAAGAAATTGTTTCTTTTGTGTTAAATATGCTAGTAATTAAAGTGTCAGCCACGTCAGCACCAATGATGTCAGCAAACACGTGACTTGACAAGTTACTAAATATCCCTTAAAGAATTCTTCTAAAACGCAAAATTTTGATTTTAACTCGTATTCTTGGGTTTAATTCATCACTTTGAAGCTTAGACGAAAACAAAAGCCATTCGAACCATTGAGTGCCTTTAAGCAGGGTCGCAGTGGAGGATTGCAGATAGGCGGACATTCTGTTGGACTATGCGTCGTATTGGTTGAAAAGGTATTACAATTTCTTGCTGTTGGTGAAATTGAGTAAAGAAGTTACCACTCATAAGTAGGCTCTGAGAGAACTATACGGAATAAAAGTAGTGGAGACTGCACAACCGTTCAGAAAGCATAAAATAATGCGTATAAATTTTTTTCTGCTTTAAAGTGATTTTTAACTTTCTCACTAGTTCATATTCCAATCAATAGATTAGTATTAAAAATCTTAATATATTTATATATTTAAGCAAATAATATAATATTAACAAAATATTAATAATTTGCATTAGATTCAAAGAAAGTCAAATAAGTTAAAAATTTTTTTTTACTTTGTATAAATATTATTTTGTCTTTAATAATAAATATACTGTTTGTTTATGACTTTTTTAAGAAAATTAGTACGAATTATTGTTCTTAAAATGTGTGTTATTTGAGATTTATCATAATTATTATAACTTGTGCTAATAGTATTATCTTACTTGATCTGTGTAATAAAAAGGAAAAAACAAATTTTCATAGAAAAAAGGCTTCCTCATCCATCCCGTTGGTGTAACTCCTAGACTTTTCTTCTGCGTTTCAGAAGGTACTTCATCTTCGCAATGCAAAACTACACCACAACCTCACCGAAAAAAAAAAGAAGCATCAAAAGAACAAATAACGTGTCTCAGAGAAAGATGGAAAATACAAAGATTGATTGTGATTTCTTCTTTAAGGATCAAAGAAGTGTCAGGTATCGTTTTGCCGAAGAACATTCTGATGCGAATATATAAAGGAATATTTTGTTTGGCAGAGAAAAAATCGGAATAAGCGGTTTGTCAATGATATAAGGATAAATATAAGTAAAAAAAATAAATCAAGCTTTTATTTAAAAATGAACTGAATGATATAATATAGCTATTTACTAATATATGAAAACAAAAGAAGTATTAGAAGCACAAGATTTTATAAATTATACATGGTTTTTACATTTTAAAATGATTACTTTTATATCTTTTAGTCAATGTTCTTTAAAAAAACTTGATTTGAAATTTTTTTACAAATATTTTTATAATTAATTTTTTTCCGGATATTTAAAACTAAATAAACAGTTACGTAAATTATACGTGTGTGCAAAATTTCAACAAAATTAAACGTTAATTCTGCTCAAGACCCCTAACCCCTAAATCAATACCTGTTTCAGCATACCGCTGTAATGTATTATAATCGTATTTACACTGGAATATAAAATTTCAACTCGATTGTATGATAAGAAATGAATTAAAATTGTAGAACCAAGTGTAGGGTCCAGGTGTCTGCCACTCCCCCCTTCTAGAACATACCACAGTATCGTATTGTCATCGGAATTATACGCGTATCCAAAATTTTAACATGATCGGATAATAGAAAGTGGGTTAAAATTTGAGTAGAGATTTGAATTGGAAAGACTTACCAATGAACATAGAAAATTAAATAAAAGTTTGTAAAAATCTATTGAATTTAAAGGTTTATAAATTATTCGCGTATTTAATACACGTTTATTATGAATACATAGTTTTGTCGACTTAAACTGAAAAACTTCATTATTAATTGCGGAAGTAGAATAAAATACAATATGCAAAAATATGGATATTTTACATTCTAAAATATAAGAGGAAGAAAAACTTATGTTAAATTTAACGAATATCTTACAAAAATTAAAAAAAAATCTAAAATTTAAAAGTATATTGGTATATTATTAAGAAATCAGTGCATATTCTGTGGTAAATGATATTTGATGACCCCTTTTTAAAAATATACGCAATTATAGAGATAAATAAGCTCAATACAAATAATTAAGATTCTTTCTTTAGATGAAAAAATAATGTTTCTAGGGATTGTTTTTAATTCGTAGGGAAAGAAGGTAACTCTGAATAAACCGGTAAAATGAAAAAAAATTACTTTGTGCAATGAAATGAGCAAGGAAATTATAAAATTGTTTGTCGATTGTTTATTGGAATCTTTAGACAATTAAATATTAAATAAAGCACCAACATTAAAGTTTAGAAGTAAATTCATTTATGCATAACAATACACACATATTTGCAATAAAATCATATTGCATTGGAATAACACAGATCTAAGCCGATCAGATAAAAAGAAAGTATTTTAAATACTATAGTCGATTCACATAATTACTCAAATGTAATGTATATAAATTGTATCTTACATTTTGTATGTGTCATTCAAGTTTTTATCAATATCAATTATCAAGAAAGCACATACTCTATAAAAGCATGTGCGTAAATCATAAATATTTCGACTGATGGCTTTGAATTAACTGAATTTCTTACATTTCTTTCTGAAGGAAAAGCGTTAAATTACTCGTCTTTTTGAGATATAGCAAAATCTCCAATGAATCGATTAATAAGTTTCTTCAAAATCTTGATAAATCCTTAAATTTTATATCACACCTCTACGACATATTTCCTTCATTTCATAACTCCAATGACATCTTAAAAACAAATTAAATAGTCAATAACTTCAAAACTCTAACTGAAGATACGTAACAGAAGAAAACACGTTATTTTCAATCAGGGAATAAATAAGGTCGCTATCCCTCGAATCCCTCTTAATTCACTTAACTCCAATTTACGTTCAAATAATAAAGTCTTAGCTTACCAAATCACTCATTCCGATTCAATCACTTCTCGATTATAGAATATTCGACTCCTATTATTCTGATGTAGAATAATTGGCAAAAAAAACGATTCAAAATAAACGATTCAAAATAAACGATTAATTACAATGTTTCTCTCCAATCTACATCACTATTAGCTTGTCGTTATCATATGTCTCCTTTCTCTTTACTTTCAACTCTATTATTATTTGTATTTTATTATTTATATTTGTAATTCAATTCACCACACTTTTTATCTTCATCTAATTTACCTAATCATGTTTCAATTGGTGGGCAAGGAGTTGTATGAAACCCAAATTACGAAAAGTCACCCGAGTTAGTGAAGAGGAAATGGCAAATAGCCCATTGTTACACCCCAAGACTTAGAAAGGTACTCAAGGTGTGATTAAATTTACTCACCGATATTGTTGATATTTTCTATAAAAAAATTGTTCATTGAAAAGGATTGAATTATATTTATTTCAATGTCTTTAGAAACCTAGTTTGAGACCTTTTTTAGATACTATATCAGGGTTTTAAATATTACTTTTCTTGCTCCAACACATTAGTTGATGCTTCGTAGAAAGCAAAGCAGAGTAAATAAAAAATTGTTTTTGAAGTGGTTGTAATACTTTGCCTAAACTTTATAAAAGAGTGATTTTTCATTTTACATTCATGCTGAGTAATGATGACAATGAAGCTGAAGAGATAAGATTTTTTAAATGGGTTTTCTTCCACTCACATTGTAACTAAGTCTGGGTCAAAACCTGAATATCTTTGTCCTCATAATTTAAAGCGCTCAATTGAGCTGAAATTTTCTATTCTTGGTCGTTTTGGATGATAATACGATATTTTAACTATAATTAATACAAATTAATTTAATAGAACTAATTATTTAAAGATTAAAATTTTGCGCCAAGTTTTGCGCTAAATCGACAAATGGTTGCCAAATCAATGCAGGGGTATTTTAGTCTCTCTTTTGTTAACTTTGGACATCTCTGTAATTCCATGGGGCCACGGTAGCCTAGTGGTCAAGGTCGTGGACTAGCGGTCGGCGGTTTTCGCTCAGTCGCGGGTTCGATCCTTGGCCGCCAAAGACCCGCCATGTAGCTGGGGCTGATGCACGTTAAATCTGTTCGGGGCCCAAAGTCCTCCAGTTGGCGTGGTGTGTATGTTAGGAGAGGGGGGTGCTAGCTCAGGTGTCGTCCTCGTCACTTGACCATGGTTTAAAATTACGAGGTCCGTCGCCAATAGCCCCTTTGCTAATACTTCATTTTTGTTTACGAGTTTGTGGACGTTTTTGTATTGTGCTATTTAACCTGTTGTGTATCTTATTTCTGTAAGAAAATTTCAACCGTTTCTTGTGTTTCTGTCATGTATATTTTTTGTTGTGCAAATACCTTGTACATTTTGTTTAACCTTTATTTAAAAATTATGTAAATCTTATGTTATTTTGTCAATAAATGCTGAGTGCGGGGGTGATTGTTTCCCTGGGGTCCGGTATGCAGCTCTAAACCCTTTGGGTGAGCTCGGTCCCCTTGGGTATTCTGCCAATAGCCCTCGTGTTGCTTCTAGTGCGACGTTAATAAAAACTAAACTGTAATTCCATCTTTTCCTTTATAAGAGAAGCGTTGCAGGGAAGCACCAACTCATGTTCGTAACATTGCTCCCCATCTTCAAGGCAGGCGAATGTTTCTGAAAATGAATGTTATTGATAGGCGAATGTTACTTAAAATTTAAGGTATAAAAAAATTTTGCAAAGTGTGAAATTTGAGAAAAAAATGTTTGAGAAATTCTATTTTACCGATATTATTTACATCTTACTTTCCTTTTCTCTCTTGAATAAGCGTTGTTTTTATTATCTAGTTTGAAATAAAAAAAATAAAAAAAATAAAAAAATAAAACTTTTTTCTAGCGGATTCCATTCATCTCTACTTTTATTTCTTATAAAAATAGGAAGAAAAAAATTGTGTAAAAACACTCTTTGGAAATTTCTTATTATGCTAAATTGTCTTTGTGAAATGTCAAATATTTAATGTCTTTCAAGTTAAAAATGCTAGCTAAACTTAGCATGTTAATATTATTTCCTTAATTAGAAACGTTTAATTCAGGCACTTGAATCAATCGTTAGTTTAAAATTAAATTGAGAAAGTTAAATAATTATTTGCTCATTTATTTTGTCGATTCATGTATATTTTAGATGCAAAATGTGAAAAGATTTTCTTCATTTTTATTACTTTAACATCAATATTTGTTGTATCTCTTTCTAAAAATTTAAAATATCAGGTATGTTTTTAATATCTAAAAGTAAGTTTTGTGACTAAATAATTGTTTGTTAACCAAAAATATAATTTTTTTGCACTATCCTTACTTTTTGTGTAATATAACCCTAATATTTCAATATTTTTAGATAAGTGTTTATTATACGTATAATACATATAAAAAGTAAATACTTAATTTAGTTATTAAAGTAAAATAAGACTGCATTTAAATCAAATTTTAAGTTAAATATGTAACTTTTAGATTCAAATTTTAATGTAAAATATGTATTTTAAATTCTAATAATATTATAAATATTGTACGTTTGGGTTTCCTAGTTGCAAATTTATTATAGATAAAGAAAATTTTAAATTTAATCACTAACACTTAATGCTGTTTTTTTTTATAATTAGAAACAAGTTCAGCCTTTGATTATAGATTCTTCCTGAATACTGACTTGCTAATATAATACTCAAAACCAAACAAAGTTTAAAATAGTTAAAATCAGTTTTTAATATCAGTTTAGTTATATTGAACAGCAGCATTTAATGTAAGGATTAAACATTTGACTTTGGGTGACATTTGAGACCCAAAATTTATTATTAGTTCACTAAAATATTTCCAAAGCAATTATTTTGCTAAAAGGATTGGGAATACAGAACAAATTGAATTTAAATTGAATTTTATTATTCAGTTTTCGTTCTTTCACTTCCCCTCCTTTCTTGAGTTCTAATTTTCAAGAGTTAAAGTTCATTTATTTTTTCATGACTTGAAAAACAACTTTTGCGCGTTAAAAGTGAAATCTGTCTGAAGTAATTCAAAAATTAAATGAAAAAGTTATATTTTCAATAACCTTTTGAGATCTTTGAAAGAGTAAAATGTATTAGCTTATTAAAAATCTATCATAATATACTTTAATGTAATTTGAAAGAAGAAGAAAAAAAAAAAAAAAAAAAAAAAAAGACGGGAAAAATAAGCTTGGAGCCATACGCAGTAATTGAAAATCATCCAAAACTAATGTTCATACTCCAGTGTCACTCTACTTAAAGCCTTGATTCACAAATCTATACATAAATTTCAAAAGATATTTAAAAAATAATTGAGATAAAGATTAAAAATAAAATTATTTAAATACGCTAGTTTGTTTTTTAAAGTTTTCTTTTTTCGTGACTATACAGCAAAAAAAAAACCGCTTGGTTTTTTTTAAATTTTTTTTTTTTTTATATCTTTTCATTTTAACTAGATTTCAGAGCCTAAGGGTAGCTTTTTAATATGATAATTATTTTCATTTATTTCAGATTTGTTTTTATAATTTTTCCGTCTGTATACAGAATAAGTTAAAAAGCATATGAAAAAAAAGTTAGGAAATGATAAAGCATAAATTAAAAAAAAAAAACTCTAATCTTTTCGTGCGAAAGATCTTGGAATGATTCTCATGAATCTTATATTTGGAATAGAAAATATTACATAGAAATAGCTGATTAATGTTATTAGTTTTGAAAGGAATACAAATTATGTATTTCAATGAGTCATTTTTTTACATTTATTCAAGTTCCAGTCTAAAAACTGAGAAGTAGTGAAGATGGAATGCTATAAACATATTGCAGAAATAAATTTAAATTCATTGATGTATTTTTGCTTACAAAACGAGACTTAATGGAAAATAAATGTCTCCACAGCCATTATTTTACCATGGGTATTAAATTTATCATAACTTTTTATCTTTTGTCACTTCTCTTTTTACTGTTGCTTCTATTATAAAAAATACAATTTATTGATCTAATAATAAATATTTTCTTTCTGAACTTCATTTACAGTAGGGGAAAGAAGGATCGATCTTGTACAGTAATTTAATTTAAGGAATAATTCCGTATTACCTCTTAAACTAAAGCAAATAAAGTTATAGTAATAACTGTACACACGTAGACTTTTGAAATATGTTAAAGGTATGAAAAGAATTACCTTTCCCTCATCACTAATTTGAGTTACATGGAATAGTGCAACTTTTGAGGAAGGGGAAGGTAAAAGCAGGAACTTAGATAAAACACAAAGTATATTCAAATAACGTTTATTTTTAATTTATTTTAATTTTTCAGTCAATTTTAAACTTATAGAGACACAGTTATTAGTAGAAATTATGTTAATTTATCCGGATTTGTGGAATCAGTCTCTTGCATAAATCGCAAACAATTTTGTTCAATTAAACTCAAATCAATTTAAGGTGCAAATAGTGCGAAACAACCATTTTTCAGTAGTTACACAACATTGTAAGACATAAGTTGGTCACAATGCAAGCATGATTGACAACATCTTCATCGTCGATAGAAAGCATCCAGTCTTCTCTCTCTTCCTCAAATGATGAGTCATTCAGTCTTCCTTTTCCAGCCTTGAGGTTCTTTCTTGCTACCAATCTCTTGATTTTTCTTTTTATTTAGTTGCTGTTTTCTTTTTATGGAGTATTATTTTGTTTGGCTGATAATTTTTTAAAGCTAGATAACTTCATTTTATAATTTCGATTTGTAGAGGGATGAGATAAGTATATCTGTGTGTAGAATCCCAGCTTCAGTTGATTTTCATTTTCTAGACCTAGAAAAAGAAAAAAATGAGGATTTTGGAGATGGTTTGTCATCTTGGACTCTTACCTAAATCCAGGTAGTGGTTGGATAAGATGAGATATTAATCAGTTTTGTCCCAAATATGCGGTAGCCATGCCGTCAAAAAAAACCGATAATAACTTATAGACGCTGCGAAAGCGGCAAAACCTTGCAGAATAATTTCATCAAACCCTATATCACTTATTACAAATAGAAAACAAAGAGGGAGCTACGTATCTAGTGTAATAAGTGACCTTTCATACAAAATGTGTTTATTTTTTAGAAAAATCTGTGGATATTGCAAGAAAATATGTGGATATTGTAAGAAAAAAAAAGAGAGCCTCCGCTTTTATCCGATTATTTAGTCTTACTCCACATTCTGTTAAACGAAATAAAAGTGAGATCGAAGAAAAACATTTTATCAAAATCATGACCCAATATTTGAATATGTGATGCACATATAAGAATATACTGAAAAAGACTCGTAATTATAATATCAGACTCTTAATTGTTGATATGAAAATTACTTTTATAGAATACTGTCAAGAGAATGAAACAAGAATATAAATATATTATAAAGTAATTGAAAATTCTGACTCCTTTGTTAACTTTTTTGATCGTAAAAGCTAATTTAATTTTTCTAGTTTAGCTTTATTAATGTGGTCCTAATATTAATGTGTACAAACCAATATTACTCATCATTATATTTCTGTAAGAATATATCTTCTCTAATGGCTCGATAATTAAAATAAGCTATTATAACATTGTATTAAGCGCTTGGATACGAAATAAAGGAAATGAAATGTAAGTCTGGAAGAATGTTCTTATTCAAGATATTGCTGAAAACTCTCTGATATAAATTGAATCCTTGAAAGCAAACATTTTTCTCGTTGGATAGAGACCATGCGATGAAAGAAAAGATAAATGAGGCATTTGAATATGTGACATATATTCTCCTTTCTAGAGAAACATCCCCATAAATTATTCTTCCTTGATTTGTGCGTTTGACGCCCACTTCTTTCGAGTGTATTCCGACGTAGTATCCGAATTTCATTTTTCCAACACGTGTTTTTTTTCCTGTTCTCAATCATGTTCTCTTACTGTAGCTATATGGAAAAACTTATTCAAGTATTGAAATATTTTTACTATAATAAATTTCCATTTTTGACACAGTAATGAAGTTGAATAAATACTCATAACATAAAAACACATTTTAATTTATATTTTCTTACTTGTAACTATAAAAATCGAAATTGTTGCTTAAAATAACTACCATGTATTTCAGCAGATAAGATGACCTTCATATAAAACGAAGTTATAGCATTTCGTCAAAGCTTTATAGTTTTAGTATATATCTGTGCAATACGACATCCAACAAAGTATCAACGGACTACGAATTTAGTTTAGGTAATTGATGATCATCTGAAATACATGTTATTTTCTTGCATCTGGCCGTATGAATCATATGTACATCTTTGAAGTTTACTTTCTTGTATCTGGCAGCACTGTTTAGTGAAGTACGTGCCGAATCACGAACTTCTAACAAGTTTCGTTGTAGATTGTGTTGTGTGCTCAAACAATTTGCATTACAAATGTAAAATTTGTAAAGTGTGGGCTTAATTAAGGAACCAATGGAAATAAAGAAACATGAAGTAAGCTTCAAGTTAAAAGTCATAAATCAGGCTAAAGAATCGAACAACTGCGCTGAAAAAAGGAAATTCGATATAACAAAGAAGGTGGTAAGAGACTGGAGAAAAAATGAAGATGATATATTATAAAGTGTCAGTGAATAAAGTTCTATGATGAGAAGAATAGCTTGTAGACTAGATTTCGAAAGTAAATTACAGAATGGGTCCAAGAATAGAGGCCAAATTGTTATGTTGTTACAAAAAATATGATTAGGGTTTATGTAATGAAGTGGGCATGGGCCAATCTAGAAGAAGCAAAGAAATTAAAGCAACAGAAGGCTGATGTAATCGTTATATGAACAGAAAAAATCTAGTAATACGACAAAAAAATTTAAAAATTGCGTAAAAATTACCGCAAGTCTTTGATCATAAAGCCACAAATTTTCACAAATTGACAACAAAATGGAACCCAAATGACGAGCTTCTGAACAACGAAAATAAAGATGTACTTGAGCTATTTGAATTATATGACGAATATGAGAATTTTGTAGGATTTCTATAACATTGGTGAGTGATTTATTTCATTTTATAATGGTTTTAGTATTTATATATATTTCAATCTAATTTTTTTCATCTGTCTTGTAAGACGACTCCAGATTTATGGGCTTTTTTTAATGATTGTACTATCGTCTGTTCTGAGGAAATGTATGGTATTTAGATTATGATTCAAACTGAGAACCATTCATAAAGCAGAAAAGTACTTCAATGTTGACACAAGTTCAAATGATAGTAACGCATATGTTGATTGATTTCATTAGGATTTTATAAAGTTTAGAAATATTCAGTGTATATGAGTATATTCAGTATATATTTTAAGATATAAAGCTGAAAATTTCACTTAACCTTTAAGTGCGATTAAAATAGGAACATAGGAACACATTCTACATTGTAAAAATGTGATTAAAAATAGCCGAAATAAGTAGAATAATAAAACATACTTGCAATAACAAATCAGTGATGGCCAGACAAAACATAAATGTTTTTTTTTTCATTTGAAAAAAAAAATTGCTAATTAATGCTTGTTTCAACAACGCGTGTAGATATACTTATAGTTTTTATTCCTTTAAATGTGATGATTAGTTTCCTTTTAAATAAGGGATGAAGGTTCCCTTATTCATAGAATCTTAGGATAATGACGGAGATTTCCAGTTGGACGGAGTTTCCCAAAGTATTTTGTGTTAATTAATGTGCGCATAATGCTATGTATTAGCGTTAATGTATTAATTTAATCCTGATTTGGAAATATATGAAAGCTTCATAAAAAGGCATTAGTTCCCGTATTATTTTTGTCCTTTGATAACTTTTAGATAAATAAACAGTTTTTCTTCCGAGGCTTTGGCATCAACTTTGTTATAATTTTTTTAAATCGATTGGGTTTTATTAATGTTGCACTTGTACACGAGCTCTATTGGCAACGGACACCGTAATTTTGAACATTGGGTAAGTGTCGAGCAGGCATCCCACTCCTAACTTCCATACCACGCCAAGGGAGGACTTTGAGCCTCGACAGATTTAACGTACACCAGCCAAGGCAAAATGGTGGTTATAAAGTGGCATCAAGTCTAGAACCTACGACTCAAAGAAAACCTCCAGTCACGAGTCCACTAGGCTACAGCGGCCCCTATAATTTTTGAATTTACTTCCAGATATCTTGCTTCATCACAGTGAATATCTTCATATATTGAAAAATGTGTGATAAGTGTAGCAGCAAATAATAGTTTTTGGATGTCATGTCATGCCACTTATGATTCCTTTTTAAGACACTTTCTGATCATATTACCAGGCCATGGTAGCCGAATGGTCAAGATTCGAAGCCCGCAGATGGTATTTTATTAATCGAGGTGTGGATTTGTGACCTATGTCACTATAGATCCTCCGTGTGAGAGGTCTGAAACACGTTAAATATTCTAAAGGTTTAAATCCTTCCGTTGACCTGATGTGAAAGATTGGAGAAGGGGATTCCAGCTCAAAAGTGTCATCCTTGTCGCTTGATCTAGATTAAAAATTACAATATTTGTACCCAATAGCCTTTGTTTTGCATCTGAGTGAGAAGTTAATAAATAATCAATCATTCAAATCTTATCATATTAAATTTTGATTCTTGTTCCTGCATAATAAAATGACAGGAAATTATACAAACCAATATAAATTAAATATGTTTTAAAATATAGATATAAGTCTGTTTAATAAATGACTGCTTTCGGATGAATAGATCATTTTTTTTTAAAGTACCTAAATAGTTTTGAACTTCATTCTGAATAAAAACTATCAAAATGTACATCCCTTACTTTATAATTATTCCACTGAATTAAAAATGACATTTTAAAAGTTATTATTTGAATCAAAATTAATTAAATTGATTCCACAAATTGATTTGAAGAGGATTAGGGATTGAAAATTCCTTCTCTTAAAAAATGAAAGCTATCAATAAATATCCATTATATTTTAAAATTATATACACTATGTGATTATAAAAAAAATCGCGTATCATAATATTTTATTAGACTATCTTTGACATAGATTACGGCGTTTATTCGTTGGGGTATTGTTTCTATTAAAATACTGTGTGTTTTCAGCAGTTATTTTCGCCCTGGTTTGCAGAAGTCTTTTCACCAAGACTGTGATCAGACCACTGAAGAAATGAACCACCCCGTAATTGCTGTTCCATTATATCCCAAAGAGTCTTGATTGGTTTAAGATAAAATATTTGTGGTAGACTATTCATGAGGGCAAGTGAATCGCCGTGTTGCCTGAACCATTTCTGGATAATTTGTGCCCGGCAGATCTTGGAATTTTCATCTTGGAATATGACAATTCCACGTGGGAAAAATCCATTGTTGGAATGACCTGGTTTTTAATAATGCTTATATAATGCTACATATTTATTATCGCATAATATTACTGATCCCAGACTAGACCTTTTGAAGTAATCCCATTTTACAATATTGCCTTAGTCTTCCTGCTCAGTGAACACTATGCATAAAGGGACCACTGTTTCAGGAAGTTTCTTTCTTACTCTGAAATAGGTTGAGTCTTGGATCAATAGAGACCACATGACATTTCTACACTTCTCAACAATCCAATCTTTATGAGCTTTATAAAATTAGGGGACGTTTTTTTTTTTCGGTTAACTAGTTGTTTTCTTGTGAATATAAAACTGTTTAAATCTATTCCTCTGAGATATAGACGCTACGGGAATGTAGAAATGCCCATGTGTTTAGAAGTTAAACATTGCGAACGTGAGGATATTCTTGGCACACTTTTGATATTACGGATTGAGAAATTTTGAATTCCCTTAAAGTTTCGGAAATGGAATGCTACAGGCTCCTAGTTCAAACTAGCATTTCACGTCTAGTATGAGTTTTCTTTTGCGGCCATAGTTAGAAAGCCTTTTACATGAATCATTTGAATATAAATGAATCCCTTATAATACATTGTCCATTTGTACATTTCTTATGCGATGCTACTGCTATCTAGATATTTCTATCCATTGATTTTGGTACTTTAGAGTACGATATTAATATCATTTTACATACTTACATTCAGTGACAATTACGCAAAGGTGAACAAAATGCCTATTGCTCTACTTTATAAGCCCTCTTTACGTCAAATTTACATCAACGTTAAAAAAGCTACTTCTGTATTACGCAAAATAAACATAGCCCTTTTAGGAGTTTTATAACAAAAATCAGGTTTACTTTTTTCCACTTTTCTCAGAGAAGCATTAAGCAGATTTCCTTTGCCCGGAATTCCTTATTTATATCAGATTAGGCCCTCTTCTATAGAGAAAACCGAATTTGGTGGAGCTCCTTAATTTCATTATAGCAAATACTTTCCGAACCTCAATGTGAATTAATCTATCAAACAAGGGAAGAAGTAGCTATTTAATAAAATGAAATTTGTCTCTCCCGAAGCTAAATCTCTACATTTACTTATTTGGCTTTGAATGATTGAATGTATTTTTTTAGAGTTAGGCTTATTATAAGTAATGATAATAATTAGTTTCCATTGCAAAGTGTTAGCTGTCCCGAATAAAAGTTATATGAATGGTAAAAAGATATCTTGTGAAATTTGTTAGATTATTCTGATAATAGGAAAATGAATATCCCGATTTCATATCCCAATACCATACTTATTTTTGGTTTTAATTAGATGTGCATGTAATACGCTTTAGAACTTTCTAAAATATGTTATTTCAAAGCTTTTATCATACCTTTCATATGATGTACTTTTCATGATGATGTACTTTTGCGATGTTTACTGATTAAAATAAGTTGTTTAGAAGTTTTGATTTAGAAGTTTTTAATCAACATATCTAAGTTGTTTTAGATATGTTGATTAGAAGTTTATAATTGCGTAAATAGTTTAAAAAGTCAGTAGAATTAGTACTATTATGCTTCTATTTAACGTTAAATTTTAATGTAATTAAAAATGTTCCTAATGCAAGAAATTTAAATATTTGGTGTCATTTATATCAGTCTGGCATCAAGTTATGTGTTATTTCATTAAATGAATTTGTTGAAATTATAAATATTTAAATATTAGGTGCAGGTATTAAATAACGAGACTGACACCGCTACAGAAGAAGTACACATGCGAGAAACGCCAGCAAACGCCAGTTGTTAAGCATGAAGCCTTCTCTTTGGAATGCAGTGCCTCTCACTTCTGTAAACAAATCGCCGTTGACTTCGTTAGTGTTAGAGTGATTTTTCCGTTTCTCCTGAAAAATGATAAGTGGCAGAACCAGCAGAATAGAGCAGAGAACTGTTGTGAAATTTCACTTGAAATTTGGAAAATATACTACTGAAATTTGTAATTTATTGAAAGAAGCGTATGACAAGCGTCCTGAAGGCTTCCAGCACTCTTTCTAAATATGGAAAGCTCGCATGGAGCATTATAGTAATATAGCAGGAGTGTATACTGAAGGAAATAATAAGTAAATATGTATGAGATCAAAATAAAATGTTTTATAGAGTCAGTCTCTTTCATTTAATAGTCTCAATTTGCATGAGAACAATTACGAGAAAGAACATTATCGAATTATAGAGTGTTTGAATAGACCAAAAAATATTCCTCTTTATTCTATATTTAAGTCTTTAGTAATTTCAAAAGTTGGACCATTGATCAATAAATTACGAATTCTGTTTTTTATCTCGGTTCTTTAACCTAAACTTCCTACCTGAAATCATGTAAAGTCTTAAAAATGTCTTAAAATTTTGCGAGTTTGCTAGCAAATTTTAAAGTGTGTACAGTCATTTGAAATTGACAAAAAATACCAAGTTACAAATTAAGCCTACTTCTACTCAATAATATATATTGACATTTGCATATTCCATTAATATAAATTCTTTGTTTCATATTTACACGTAAATAGCGTTATCCATGTTGAAGTATCAAATTTTGGCGAAGGTGTTAGAGCATATGTGTTTCCTCATCACTTAATTGAGGTTTAAAACTAAAATGTCCATCGCTAATAGCCATTGAGTTGCTTGTAAGTGCGATGTTAATAAACAGTCAATCAATGCATCTTCATTAAGTATTGGATCTATTACTCTTATCTGCTTTTGAAATTAATCTTAATTAAATAAACATTTGTTTGGTTGTTCTTTCATTCGATTTTTAATGAAAAATTTTTAAAGATGTGAATAATATAATCATCTTGTTCAACTTACGTGGATTATTACAATTTCTTGCTTACATGTGTTCATATATGTCAACATATACAAATTTCATATAAATTACAAATATTTTACTATAAAATTTAGAAAATTCCTTTGTTCTTTTATTGTGTTAAAATGCAGCATTAGAAAATGTATATATATATATATTAGATGGGA
>BMAW01047803.1:258995-314720 GCA_019974015.1 Nephila pilipes
ATATATAGTATATATATATAAATATATATTCATCTAACCTCTGAAAATAAACCATTTTCATTTTAGACAAGTATGAATTAATCTAGATCAACTGCTATAATTTTATTTTATAGATGCTTTTTCACATTAAAGTTCATACAGTTAAATTGCCTTATGTATTTATAATTTTACTTAAAAGAACTAAACTATTTAATAAAAATTATACTGTATTAAAACTTATTTCTGTTCCATTTCAAATCTCACTATCGTTCATATTTGTATTGTTTCAACAAGAATGGAAAATTTGATGAATTCAAGACGCTACTTTAATAATACTTTTTGAGAAATATATTTGTCCTGGTATAAGGAACCGAATATACCATTGAATCTAAATAATCATGGTTTCTTATGTGCTCTTGAGTGTTTTCAAAAAGAAACTTGATTAGAAGCTATTATTATTTGTCTGAATTTTCAGAGATTTAAAATCATATGGTTTCAGATTTCAAAAGTAGATTTAAATATGGAAGAATAAAGGATTCAAGTGAAATTTATATTGATGTTTTCTTTATAGCTAAAGAATTAGAAACGTAGGATGATCAAATTATTATTTACCCTATTTAATGTTTCTGTACTTATTTTACAAACTTTTAACTTCTGATTTTATAACCATATTTTATTTCGTTAAGAAAAGTAAGAAAGTAAACTTTAATTCTAAGCCAGGAGAATTACTTCTGCCAAAGTAACTGTTTTTAAAACTATCCTTAAGAAATTATTTCATTATTATAATCCTAAAAGCTCTTAACTGAACGCAGTCCACTAGATTATAATAGGGCTTATGTGACGTGTTAGCTGTCCCATGGCAGATGCAATCGCGTATTTCGAGTTAAATCAAAGCATACATAAGTCTCAGAGTAGTTTTGATTGTCATGTTATGTGACTCACTGCTATGTTAGATTTTGGCTTTTACTCATGGGTTTCTTTAAAATGTTATTTTAGAACATTATTATAGCAGACATAAGTAAGAAACTGAATTGAGTTTCTTCAAAAATTCATTTAATATGAAAGAAAATCGATACTAAATAGATATTTGAACTATTAGGAATTGAATCAATTGACATCATTACATCTTAGATGATATCACCATACGTTCAAATATGTATGAATTTATAACTACAACAACAATAAGTGTTCCTGATATTATCTTCGGATAAAATTATAGTCTTTCTTGAAAGGAAACCTTGTGTGGCGCAATATAAGTTGGATGATTCACTCAACATTATCTATTAAACCAGTGGAGGCTGGTTTCAGTCAAGATGCTGGGACACGTAAACAACGGCAGTTATGGTTTCCTAAGAAAGATCTTGACTTGAAACTTATAACTCCTCGTCTGTTGTATTTCGCCAGATAACGACTTCTTCCTACTAACTCTAACGTAAAATAAGTGACATCATCTGTCACCGTGATAATCATGAATGAATTAACTATTAGATCTCCTCAAGTGAGCTCTGCCTCTCACTCTTCTCCATTAAGTATAACTGTCAAATAAATATTTTCTTCATCCTGTATAGACCAGTGAAGCCAAGTCCCTTTAAGATCATTTATCACTATAATTTTTAGTGACAAAAGTTAACCCACAGAAAATGTATACAGCATAATGATTTAACTCTATATACAAAACTCAGAATTTCTCTGACAGTAGAAATTGAATGTCAACGTCAAATAAGAAATATTTCAAAACTGTGGAAGTGATTTATTTCCTTTTCAAATCTGATTTTCAATCCAATGTAGCTTGAACATCAAATAATCCCTACATTATCCAAGAAATTTGAACACATAAAAATCACATCAAATGTTCTGTGAGATGATATTCTGATCTTTATGGTTATAAAAAGAGAAAACGTGACTAAAATATTAATCTACATACTATCTGTTTCTGAATATAAACTCAGAGCACTGTCAAAAAAAAGCCCATAGCCAGTGTTTTTATTTATGAAAGCCACTAACTGTACCTGATCTAAGAACTCTAAGTGGGTCTAGTGAAATCGCATTTATTTCCTTGTAGTATAAGTGTTCTGAGATATGATTTCTACATGACATAAAACGCAAATTAGTGATGAGGGCTAGAGGCATAATTGATAATTGACCTTGATTCCTAAAGATTGACATCTAAATACTTTCTAAAGATAAAAAGAGTTCATCTTATAAGGAAATTATTTTGCTTCTTATGACAAGAAATGTTACAATAAAGCCTGGTGTCGAAGAAATAGGCCCAGAATATTTGAAATGTTTGCCTGACCATTCATCATGCTGGCGCCGAGCGTGGAAATGGCTTTCTAGCACATGACAACTACTGAACGGCTGGCTGCTCCACACACACACATATATATATATATATATATATATGCTGCACAAAATTTAGGGGAACAAGCAAGGAACTATGCCAAGCATGGACATAAAATGGAGAGTATACGTGCAACAAAACGTGATATAGAAAAGAAGATGTAAAAAACATTCTATGGGAGCTTTAATTCTAAGAAAAGATGGAAAGAACATGAAAGAGGGCTTCAGGGCAGCAATTCAGTTACAAGTAAATGATAAAAAAAAATTGTAATGTTAGGAAATGAAGCAGGATGCTTAGCACGGTGTGTGTTTTTTTTGAACAGCTAAGGCTACTGCCCACCTGTTTTGCATGGATGTGATGAGGTTATCAATAAAACTTTGGGGAATACTGTTCCACCCCTGTTGAAGGGTTATCTCCGAGTCCTGGAGAGTAAACAGTGGCCTTGGTCTCGCTACCATGCGTCATTTGAGTTTGTCAAAACATGCTCAGTTGGATTTATATCAAGGGAAAATGCTGTCCATTCCGTACGCACTATTGTATTAGATTCAAGCATGTTATGTACAAGAAGACTTGTATGAAGCCTGGCATTCTTCTCCATTAAAAGATAAGATTCACTTATGGCTGCCGAGTTAGGTATATGAGGTTTCAGTATCACGTCTGCATATCAATGGGTAATAAAACTGCCATGCCTAATGATATGCAAGTCCTTTTGTCCTCCTATGCAATTTCCACACGATAAACTCGTCTATAATGAGGTCTTTATAGAAGGAATGTGGGGTTATTTTGAATATGCTTCTTTCTCTATATGCCAAAACACAGCGGGTGCCTCACTCAAGGTCTAATCGGACTCTTAAGTAAACAGCACTTGACTCTAAATACGTTGCACCTAATCTCGATGATCAGCAGCTTACCTTCTTTGGAGCACATGGTGTTATGAGCTCAACGGAATACACACCATTAGTCTACGCGCATAGAGACTACCCTGAAGCCTGTTTTCGGCTGTTTCCTATTACATACTTGGTGTTGTTGTAAAAGCCACTTGCTGGAGGGAAGTTCTAGGAGGAAGATAACGTCGTGCAGTGGTTCTTACTATACAATGTCAAACATGTTCTATAAGATTGAAATCCGATTTGTATTGTTGGCCAATCGATAGGCAAAGATTCTTTTCTTCATAAAAAGTCATAAACAATTTGAGCTCTGTATAAATTCGAAGTAATATGGATTAAATTCACATAAGATTCAAAGATCTCTTCTGTATAGCTCTGTGCAGTGATACTACCTGCATCAAAGACGTGAAGCGTTGTATGATTGCCCAACATGATACGGCCCAGACAAGGATTCCACTGCCACAAAATTTGTCTATTTTCCTTTTGTTGGAGGTATGGTAAGGAAAGGAAAATTCATGATTGCTCCAGATGAAAGTTCGACGAGAATCACTTTACATTCTGAATCTAGACTGATCAGTGAAAGAAACACGCCTCTATTTATGGCGTGTCCTAGAATGTTGTGTTCGGCTTCATGATCAACAAAATTTTCTTTTTAATACGCTCAGATAGACACACCATTAGACGCTGGGAGTAAAAGGCCCTATCTGTTAATCATGGTATACTATTATGCAAGAAGTTCTTGATCAATACCTGGTAAAAAGGTCAGAAGAAAGCTCTGAAGCCGTTGTTTGTCTAAGTCGTCGTACACTCGGTGCCAAGTAGGACCCTGTATAGGTGTTGTAGTCCTTGGGTGGCATTGATTGGGTGTCTGAAGATAGCAACACTTGTTTGAAATTGATTCGACATCCTGAATACCAATTTTGGTGCAACTTACAAACAGTGAGCCACGTCCACTACAGTCTGACCTTCTCACTCAATTACCTAAATGATTATGAGAATGCATTTTCATTAAAATTAGTCTAATCTGGAAGTTTTAACTCAATTTTCTCAACATTGCAGATGCTTAAATGGTCAAATTTCTTGTTGTGCTACAAAACTTAGGAAACACATTATTTATTCCATCCTGGATGCTAACAATATGCTATCAGTTCTTCAAAATATATACAGTACAAATTTTATAAATTTTACCGGTAGTAGTTTTGAATTATTGAGCAAACTGTGTTTGTATATATATATATAAATATGTGTGTGTGTCTATGTTTATGTGTGTGAATGCACATACATATGCATATAATTTCATATTTATGTATAATTTCACACCCATACTTTAATCAAAAACAAATTAGGAAATAATCTCAATAATTAAAAAAATAAAACAATAGATAAGATATCATTACAGTACTATTGAATAAAAAGATATACACCGATTCATATTTTTGTACAGATAAAGCATTTTAGTCAAAGAAAAATGCTTAAAAATAAATATGCAAATTGCACTTTACGAGAAAATTATTATATACTGTAGAAACTTCAAAAAGAAAGTAAATTAAACAAAAAATTAAATTGACGATCATCAATATTATACCAAAAACAGGTGGATAAATTAGAAAACTTTACAAAAGCAAAATATTTATCAGCAGTAAACAGAAAAAAATTGAAGAAAAAAAAAGTGTTCAGATTTACCGAAAGCAAGCCTTTGTTTGGATTGCTGCATGGTTTCTGGTGTATACCGATGAAACTCATCGATGGTGGCCCTCTTTCACTGCAGTAATCAGAACTAACACATAAATCAGTGATATATGTGTTGTAGCCCCTATTAATAGGTTGGTACGCATGATAGTAACATCGACTTGTTTTGGCAACGCCATCTAACATCAAGAATATTTACATTTCGATGCCGAAGGTATGTTCAATAAATTTCCATTCTATTTTTATAAACCATGAGTAACTTTTGTTATCAAGGAACTCGATATTTCTACAAAGTTCTGTTGATTATTTATTTCTACAAAGTTTTTGATCAAGTAGTTTGAGATTTCTGTAGAGTTATATCAAGACTAATACAAGTAATTTTCTTATTTCTGGTTATAATAGAGTGATTTAGTCATAAGAAGAAAAAAAGACACCCTTAAAAGCTCTCACCATACTTACTATAGATAGACAAAACTTATATCAACATTATAGACAAAAATATCTAATTAATTTATTTAATTAATGTATTTTAGTAATTTATGGAACATTATTTTTAAATAAATTTTAAGTTTTAAAATTCTGCTTGAAAGGGTTTGATTTATTTGAGCATTGGTAAATGGTTCTTTCTCTAAGAAATTATGTAATGTTTCTTTAATGTTCATGTAGAGTAATTACTATAACAAATCAGGATCCTTGATGTGTATTATATTAATTCCTCAGGCATGTGTTGATACAAAAATTTCTACTCAACACTTCTTAAAGATATTTTTGCATCTACAGATTTTTTTTTTTATGTAAAACCATGAAAGAAATATTTTTGCGAAAAATATGAATTATTAAATTAGTTTCAAATAGTTAATAGACACAAACAAAGGTTATAAAAGGCTAAATTTTAAATTTATGCAATTCCCTGCATAGTTCAGGAAATATTCTGAGTCAAATTTATGATAGAAAATCGTGGAACCTTAAGAAACTGTATACTAGGTTTGAACCTAGGTTTGATTACTTATACATTTATCAAGAAGAATTAAGCAGTGGAGAAAATATTATGAATTGTTTGTGACAATTTATCTAGTATATGACCTCCTAAAGAATTTTACTGGATATATCTCTAGAAACAATGATCGGTTTCTAATGAAATTTGGGACATAGACAATTTATATAAACAGATTCCATAAAATCCTCATAAAATGATTTTCTTACTGATTATGCTAATTAAAAATTCCATAAACAGCATAACTGTTAGTTTTATTTCAGTCATTGACTAAAATGTTTAGATAGTTCTTCCATTTTTTCAAAATTAAATCTTATTGCTATCGCAACGTATAAATGTCCTTTGCTGCATCAAACATGTTAATAACTATATCAGTTTTGTAAAATTTCGATCATAATTGTGAAAGTTATTAGAGTTAACTATTTTTCTGACGACTATACATTTTTAATTTTACAAAATCACATTACAAATTTTGAACTCAGCCATTGAAAATATTTCACTTGGAACATTAAACAGTGGCCGCTGTAGTCTAGTCTTCATGGTCCCCGACTCGCGACAGGTGTTTGTTTCGTCGAATAACGATTTCGAGTCCCGATACTACAAAACCCTAATTACGTGGTCCATTGCCAAAATCTTTCATGCGGATTTTAACTGTGTCACTGATGAGAAACTAAAAAGGTCCGTCTTGTAGTGGGGACAATGCTTATTAAATCAGGTTAGGTTCTAAATTCTTCCATAGGCGTGATGTGGAAGTTTGGAGAGAGAGGTACTTGCATCATCCTCGTCACTTGAACGAGGTTCACAATTACAAGATCCGTTGTCAACATCCCTAATGTTACTTCTCAGTAGGAAGTTAATGAACAATCAATGAATAAAAACTTTAAAAACGTATATTTCTAAGCATAAGTATGATGCCATTTATTTGCTGCAGTGCGATTGAATATAGACTTTTAATGACGCAACAGAAATAATGCGTGATTAATGATAATGAATCTCATGATGTTAAGCTACATCTGTGGTTGGGCCATTTTACTTACCTATATGACCGCAATATATAGATTTTCAGTACCGTCGATTTTAATATTCTCCACATAATACAGGACCTAAATTTACTACTCATCGAATGCTATTCAGTTCCTTCTCCAACTCTGTAGTCATATGATTTGTAGAACAACTGATTTATATTAATTTACTTACTCCTAACTGTTATTTTACAAGATATGATCAGAATAATTCCGTCAAACACGTATGGTGGAGTTATGGACATATTATGGTCTATCTTCCCTGCTACAGCTTAATGGATTCTTTTATCAACTCTTTTATCAATTCTTTTATCAGTTAGCAGGAATATGAGCTCTTTTGTCGATGATCCTTACACATTTGAACCTTAGTCAAGTTACAAGGACGACACGCATGCGGCCCACTGCTTTCTAAAATTCCTCAACCTCCCAATGTGAGGGCACTGATGCCCAGACATATTTAATTTGCATCATCTCTACTGCAAGATGGGTCTTTTTGGTTCTTCGGCTGCGAGTGGTTTTCCGGCCTCAAGGAGGAGGAGAGAGTTGATGATCTTGAGTGCGGCAGTGCTGATTCGAACCCTGGACAAGTGGGTCCAAGTTGACGGTCTTACCAACCAGGCTGAAAAGATATCTCATCTGGCTGGTTGAGTAAGGCCTTTTAACTTCTAACGTTGTTGTAGAAGAGAGTCGCAGCATACTCCCGTATCATCGTGATGATACGAAGAGATTGTACAGAAGGTTGCTTTTTGATTTGCTTTTGATAACTTGGTTTGTTCAGAAGGCTGTTTTTCGATTTTGTCAGCCATTACTGCAATCGATATACATCTCCTACTGCTGAATTGAGTTTTGCTTGGGACAGTTTCCATTTGAGTCATCGGCTGTCTCGTGTTGAGTGGAGGGCCCCGTCGACACGTGCGTTAGAGCCGGAATATCATTAATCGTGATTTTGAGTGCGTTTTGTCTTAGTTAGACGTACAGAGGCAAGTAGTTTTGCTTCGGGGGCAATCAGTAGGTATAGGCTGGGCTGCTATCTAGTATTCAAGTCCTGAGTCACCACTTCGGCCGTGAGTGGTTTTCCGACCCCGAAGAGGGGGAGAGAGTTGATGAACTTGAGTACGGCAGCCTTCTTTCGAGCCCTGGAATTTCTGACATTGTTGTTGATGAGAGCCGCTGCAGTTCCTTATTAGCATCGCGCTTATAGCAACACGACGGCTTTTGACAACGGACCGAGTAATCTGAGCTTTTAGTAGACAAGGACTCGATGGAAAGAGTGACTGTCATCAGCTCACGACCATGGCTACTCAGCTATTTTGACTACAACTTTAGATGGCCTATTGCAAGGGTATTCAACCTTTTGCATTTTGAGGAATCATTTGAGCTCGCCATTTTCTTAAGGATCCTCTGATCTAAGAACAGCAAAAAAAAAAAAAAAATGGATATTAAAGCTTTAGCCTACTCAAATTTACAAAATTATTATTGCATCTTTATTTTATCACAATACTAACATTTTAGCGATGCGATGAAGTGAAAAGTAGCTAATAATGGCGGTTTTTGGTTTTCTAAAATATTTTCGATGAATAATAAGGAAATGGAACCCTATTTTAAATTATAACAAATTAATAAAAAGAAAAAAATTGCTTAATGACTTGACTGTTATTGTTTTTTTTTTATTGCAAAGTATTTTCAAGTCGAGAATAATTGTTGAAATCTAACTTAATATCCTCTTCTGCATCCAACCTGTTCCTGTATTTTGTTTTTGTCGCAGCATAAAAAGAGAAATGTTTCGTCTTCATAAGTTGAAACGAATAACGAATGATGTAAGATATTTCACAGCTCTTTTGGTAATTTCAGGGTATTCTTTTCTAATGTGGATCCAAAAATACATAATAACAACTTGATTAAATTTTAGTTTCACCAAAGTGAAGGTCGATATAGCAATTTGATATATTTCGACTTAACCAAAGAACGGAGACTAATATGTAACTTGATGTGTCTCGATTAATGTATTTGAAGGAAGTGACTTTTACGAAATTTTAGAGTTTATTTTATCCATAAGAATTTAATTACATTTTTATTTTTACAAACAAACTGCCTTTAAGAGTTCGATCTTTTATAAAAAGTAAATTTTAACTAAACTTTCGGCTGTTTGATTTAGAAAATAATGATCACTTGCGGAAACCCTGTCGAAGTTTCAGGGAATCCAGGTTGAAGACTTCTGGTCTATTGTATGGTTGGAATTATCTGTGAATTTTTGAGAAGTAGTCTATGAAATTAGATATATAGACGTAACGATGGTTTTAATGTCACAATTTTTACATTTAGAATTTGATTTTGCAAAAATTATAAAATTGTGCATATGGAATCTTAACATTCATTTTTTTTAAAACAGTCATTTGTAGGTAATTAAAACATATTATTTCCCCCTAAGATTTTAATTAAATAAAAGTAATATTTCTATTACTGTTATATAAAACTGAAACCCTTCTGGTAAAATTTCCTTTGCTGTATACACTTACTGAAAAAGAAATTGCACTTAGAATGAATATACAGATTGAAAAAGATATTTAAAAGATAGTTAGTACTCTCCAATTGCAAAAAAAAAATTACTAAAAGCTAAGCATGGGTATGACAAAATTTACGGTTCAAAATAAAAATCATTAAAATTCACAATAGGATATTGGCCACCATTATTTCTGACACATTCTGCTATACGTTGGAGTATGGAGACGTAGATACTCATAACGATGTCTCAATTCAACTCATCGTTATCAGATTGACCTTTGGCACTTAAATGTTGCAAATTTGGTGCTAGTGGCGTTGTCTCAACAGAACAGCCTATTGTATTCCATAAGTTTTCTATGAGTGACGGGAATGGCTGTGATACTGTAGACCATTCATTTCTAAGACTACGAGACAAGTTCTCGAGATGGCAATGGTATGAACTGTAGCATTGTCTTACTGACAGAGAGGACTAGAATAAGTGGTTACAAACGAAAGGCTACTGGTCGAAGCATCTCACTAATGAAACTTTGAAAAGTCAAAATGTCTCCGATGAAAGTCACTGGTGATTGGGCATCGTAACGAAATCTCACCTCATATCATTACAACCTGCTGTGTGAATTCGTGTCGAGTGACTACAAATTGTTTATCATGACCGCATTGCCCCCAAATACGGGTGTAGTTATTATTAAGATGACCAATTTTTTCCCAATGAAAAGGAGGACGGAAAAATTTAAGAAAAAAGTACAGCGTAAATAAATGAAACATTTTATTAATTGAAATAAGAACACAATAATTATGCTTACTTCCCTTTTAATTATTTAATTAAATGAGTATTTTTCCATTATATGAATATTTTTTGTCAAAATATCATTTTCTAACATTATATTTGAAATTTCGGAGTAAGAAATATCCTTCATATTGAATTTTACGGCAAGTGTTGCAACTAGAGTATCAACATTCAATCTTGATTACCTACTTGTCCAAAACTCCTTATCAATTGAAAAAACTCTTTCAACTGCTGCATTATTTCGAGCGCAGCACAACGTAAGTTCAACAAGAACAATTAAATTTTCACATGGAATGTGTTTATTTTTGAAATGGTTAAATATTTCCATCCATCTTTTGTCAATTTCAACATGTTGATTTTCCCATTGTTCTAATTTATCAGAACATAAATATACATTCAGTCTTCTAATTTTTACAAACAGACAATTGTCATCGATTTTATTATAAGACATTTCTTTCGTTAAAAACTCAACACAGTTTACAATATCTGTCCAATTTACTTGCGATGAAGTCAAAAAACAACATTGAAAACTGTTATTTTCTGTGATATTTGTTTCAGACCATCATTTGATATATTGGAAACATGTTTGTGAAAATTCTGCACTTCTTTGGTGCGCTTTTCTATTATGGTCGGCTTTGATTCCTCTAAGTTTGACATTTTTTTTATTGTAAAATGAATACATTTTTCTTCAAATTGTAGTTTATAAGAATAAGAATAACTTATGTAGCTGAAATATGTTCACGTTCAATTTTTGAATACATTAATATCTCCGATAATTCATAATTGAAAAAAAAATTCAAGAATTTTCGGACTTTTGTCTAAACCTTAAAAAATGAACGGAGATGATCAAACATTTGTAAAATACGTTCTATAGCAGGTGTTAGAGAGAGCCATCTAGCCTTTGAATATTCTAAAAGTGTTTTGCATTCAACATTTGAATGATAGTTTGACGCGGCATCTCTAAATACAGAAATTAACAGATTAGTGTTAAAATATCGAAAAGGAGGACACTTTTTGAGCAAGAACATAACCTACAAAAGGAGGACGATTGGTCACCTTACTATTATCCCACCGAGACAAAAGCGGGACTCATTGTTCCATGATGCTCTTTAGTGGTAGAATTGTAGTCTCTGGCGACGTTACTATGATGCTAAGGGCAATCTCCGTGCAGCAATCCAGAAGAACATATTCATTTGTTAATAGAACTGGCATTTACACGTTTATGCAGATAGGTTATCACTGCTTATATAGTATTTTAGGTTATCACTGCTTATATAGTATTTTAGGTTATCACTGCTTATATAGTATTTGGAATTTTGATAGTTGGTGTGCTTCGCACTTCCCGGATAATTTTTCGAAATTTCCTACTTGTAATCAATGTATGTCTCCTTGAGCCTAATTGTTGTCCTGGTGCCCATTTCCGCCAACAGCGTGAAATTGTAACACCTATTTAGCAGATATGACTTTACAATTCTCAGTAATCCAATGGAATGATCATCCGATTTCATGCAGTGTTATGATGGGACCCTACACAAAGTATTCAACCATTCAAATGGTTTTTTCTCAAACGCAACTTTATCTGCAAAGCGTTAAATTAAACCCAATCTCGCTGGTTAGAATTAAAATTATACGCTTTGAGAGATTTCTTAGTGGCGCGAAAAGTCACGTGTTTGCTGGCATCCTTGACGTTGAAGACGCCGACACATATCTAACACAGATGAGACAATGTTCTTAACTTGCATTTACGCTCCTTTATTTTGAATAAATCGTAATGTAGATAGATATCATTCTGTAACTTTCTTATCTAATTGAAATTCTTACCCCATATTTACCAGAATATCTAATTTTAAATAAAATCTAAATTTATAAAAATAATGGTTTAAAATAGAAATGTCTGGTATCGTCACTAAAACAGTGGCATACAAAAATTTGCCTTGCATATGCTATATAATTAGAGTAAAAACGGATGTACTAATCTTTTTAGAGTAGTAAGCTAGAATAATAAAATACGACGTCAATATATAAATCATAGTCAAAACAGATTTTTCTTACAACTGATTAAATTTTAATTAGGTCTTACTAATTTTATGATTCAATGCATTAAATACGTATACGTGTAAAATTTGATCGCTAATCTTAATTACGAATTTGATTTACATTTGAACAAATTAAAAATTTATGTAAGGATAATAAATTGCCTTCCATGACAAGTTTGACAGATTAAAGATGAAAAATTGCTGTTCGAAACTTGTATTAGTTCTAATTACCGCAATAGATTGACATGCAGATATTCGAAAACAACAGTTCATTCATCAAATGATTTATAGAGAATTCGTGAAATTCTAAATCAATGTAAATTCGTTTTGTAATCATCATTAGTTATTTATTGATATGCAATTATGATTCGCAATTGCTATATGTGTTCTTTAATGAAATATTAAGAAGAGAAATTATTATAGCTGTACATTTAGTAATTCATTTATCATATTACATTCACATATATTACAAAAAAAGTAATAGTATTTATATATATTACAGAAATGTAAAGGTAATTCATTCATATATATTTCAAAAAAGTAACTCAAAATATTGAGAAAATTTAATTACAAAATTCCTATAGTCTGAAAAGGCACGAAAAATTAGGACCAAGAAAAAGTGATACATATGCAACAGTTATTCCTAGGTGCTGCTTAAGTCTTATGACCTTTAACGTATATAGTGTTTACATATTCACTGATCAACCTATTTCTGATTTAAATGGAACTACTGTATAAAAACATGGCTACAACATAAAAACAAAGGAACCGAAAAATCTTATACCTTTAAATAATTTAAATCTTAATGAAAATTTACCTCATCACTGTGCTAATCATGTCGCTAACATACCAATACAATGAAATATGACTAGTGCAGGCTCGCACGTAAATTTAAATAATATAGTTTGTGAGAAATAGTTGAAAAGTATTGAGATATTGTAAATTTTTTTAGAAAATTATAAAATATTTTCCTTAAACTTGTGTCAATGAGTTTAAATTGGTGTTTTATAACAATATTTTAAAAACCATGTGTGAGAAAGACTATTTAATATTAAACTGTAGTTTAAAATTTTAGACTAATAAACAATTTATTTGTAAATATTTACTGTTTATACATAAATAGACATAAAAACAAATATATATTATATATTTTTTCCGATTCTACATACTTAACAAAATATCTAGAAAAGTACATTTTTATAAAGTTTTTTTCCTGAAGTGCGGTACATGAAGATGCTATATGTATCTAGAAAACAAGTCTCGCGAGATTTGGAACATAAAAATTCGCTTATCTTACAAGAAATATGCATTAAAGTATATATTTGGCTTAATGTTCTCGAAAGAAAATACAGAAAAAAAGAGTCTTTGGCATAGAAGCTAAAAAACGTTCTATAAAAGAACAATAAAAAAGACTTAAGATTTTTTTTTATCTATATCGGATTTGTCATTTTTTGATATTTTTAAAAGACACCCTATTTTACATTTATGTAAAAGAACCTCTTTATGGTATGATTTAGTAACTGAAATAGATAATATTTGAAAAATGGTTAAAATGCATTGTTGTTCTGTATAATTGCTTAAGTTTAATGTTATTTAAATTAGTTTAATTGTGATTTTTTTGAACATTATGTAACGGCAAACAAATGAAAAAAATCAAGATTTAAATTTAAAAGTATTATATTTTGGTTATAACATAAAATTATCTTACTGTAAAGATCACTTTAAATACTATAAAAAAACATAGCATTAATTTAAGGAATTGTTCCGTAAGAAATAAAAGTATTTAAATAAGTATAGTTCATGTGTTCGAGTCCTGATACTAATTAAGAATTGTCTTGCGGAAGGGATAATGCACGTTAAATCTGTAAAGGTCTTGGTATCAAATATCCGCCAAATTGTGGAGCTGATGCCTGATAAATCTCTCGAGGACCAAGTCCTCCCATTAGCAGGGTGTGGAAGGGTCTAATTCGTTTGTCTTCCTCATTAATTGACTGAGATTCTAAATTATGAGGTTAGTCACCATTATCCCTTGTGTTGCTTCTAAGTGCGATGGTAATAAACAATCATTCAAATTACTATCTGTATTTTAAAATTATATTCGTCATTTTGTATATTTAGAATAAAAGTGGAAGAGGTTTCACTTGGCTTTTCCATTTACGTTAATTTTTTATTGCAGCTAATTCTTTTCTGATTTTCCAATGTTTTTTTAATACTTTTTATTAATTTTTAAAACTCTCTAATTTCAAAAACGTCACAAATTTCAAATACTCAGTAAGTTATTTATATTTAATTTAGCCAACTTCAGATTGAACTATTATAACTCTGCATGTAGTTATCTCTTCATTAATAGGTTGTTCTATCATACATTCTGTGCCGACAATCATATTTCAAAACGCGCAAGTTCTGCAGATAATTAAGAGGGATGAAATGTCACCGTCTGCTGTAAACCTCTCACAATGGTTTCCAACAACAACGTAATTCACACATTACACTAATTCATGGCCCTCAACTGATTTCACCTTTAGGCATAATGGTATGCTAGTTATAAATCGATAAAACTATAATTAAAAGCTTCTAGTGAAGCGAAATCAGTTGTAACATTAGAGACAAGTAATAATGGTCTTATAATTGTTCAGACTTAATTAGTAGAGTTCCAATAGGTATTCCATTGAAAATGTGCAATACTTAACTAATATCTACTTAATAAAGGGAATGTGGGTGATTAGAGAGCTAATGAAAACATTTTTCTTCGATTTTAATAAGGTTAATTCTAGAAAATAAATTTCGCGTCACATGTACAAAATAAAATTTTTCATAATAAGCATAATTCGTATTTTATTCAATCCGAGGTGAAGTTTCATTTTCTCCCATTTACGTTTCTTAAGATATATTGACTAGAAGAAATGAATATTTCATCAGGAAATTCCTGTTCAATTTCATCTGGAGCATGAAAACTCTCTGAAGAGCCGACAATAAGATGAGCGCGATTTTCATCACCAATTTTGTCTAGGGAGTCCAAGCTAGGTTCAGATATTTTGCATTCAAAAGGAATTTTGAAATCTGAATAATTGTTTTCATCATCATCTCTGCAATTTTCACCATGTTGATGAAAAAAAGCTACATGCTCATCAATGCTCTATCATTTTGAACGAGGTGTTGGAAAAAATAGCTGACATTTTTTTGAACATCCCCTTGTCGATGCTTCAAACTATCTTACTGATTCACATTCATTTACAGTGGCTCTGAAAACCTGAGCATATGTGAATAAAATAAAAAAAAAGGAAAGCCGGGAAGAAACGCGAGAGTATTACAATAGCAGATGGTTCAACTCTCTATAGTGGTCTATTTTACCGCATCGGTCTTCTAAGTAGATCATTTATTTTTATGCTAACAATGAAATACTGAAAAATGGATGAGGTGTATTTGAAATTTTTAAAAATTGCATAAAAGTTGTGACAGTTAAGTGAACTGACTTTTGCTTCTCCAAAATAACTGTTTTGGTTGATCTAGTGCTAAGTGTAGCAAAGGAAAAGTGGAGAATTGGAGAGAATAATCACATGAGCACTGCAGAGGTTAGAGTAAATGTAAGGAGACAGTCAAAGTTTGTATGTCTGAAGCAGATCCCTTTATTAGAAGTCTAGTGTTTAGGGTGCTACGAAGGACATATATATATATATGTGTGTGTGTGTGTGTGTGTGGATTATATCAGCATATTTAGGTCTAAATGAATCTGTTAACTTACATTCCTTTTTTACTATGTTTGAATTGCTGTTTTGAATTTGTATTTCTGCTTAATTTTTATTAATTGTTATACAATTGTTATTTAAATTCTGGTAGAATGACGAGGATGATTCCTCAGTTGGAGCTTTATTCTCTTGTTTTCCATAACATACCAGACGAGGACTTTGAGATTCAGTTCCATCCAATATGAAGTAATTAGGCTTATAATTCTTGAAGTACGTTAAGATGAACACTTTCATTTTAAAAATGTATTTTTAAGTAGAGTGTCTGCTATAAAGAAATAGTTATTAATAGTGTTTCTGTAATCGTAGGTGAAAAACATTAATTGAAATATAATAAAATTGAAGTAAATGAATGATAAATAATAAATTAATTCTTCCCACAAGATTGTGGTGACTACAGATCACGACCAGCCTACTGATGTTCTACCACTATGAGGACGAGAGAACTTTCTATCAAGGTAAGCACGTGTAAACGAAACGAAGTAGAAGTGAATTAAATGCCTTCTACTACTATTTAAGGTAGCACTGAAAGTAAAGCAATCGAAGGGAATGAGAAAGGTACCAATTCTAAAGTTCTTCTTCTGTCTGTCCTTCATTTTAAATCCTTTTAAATGATTTTAAATAAATTGTTATCACTGTTGATATGAGTAGGGTTACCTTGCAATTCGGATCCCAGAATTTAAAGTTGCCACATTAGTGACCCGCCTTTTCACACTATGGACTATGCCAATTTCGAAGGAAGTTTTTCTTTTGGAGACTTTTCAGCTCATCTTTTCGACGTCAGTCTCGGCTCGACTTGGGTTTTTGCTCTGCTTCATAGCATGTTTTTCTTCTTTACAATCTTTACTTACCCAGATTTGGCTCTTGCTCCATTTCTTAATCCTTACTTTGACATTGCAATTTTAAAGTCTGACTTTGCTTTTTCTTTATTACCGTGATTATTCACTAGTGGCGATCGAAGCACTGCTTTTTTGGGAGGATGATTCTAAACCAAACCCGAATCCCAGTTAATTATGACTGCTATTACTGGTAAGTCTACTAAATTCCCCACCGTTATTGCTGCTTTGAGTTTAAGCATTCTATCCTGTTTTACGGATATTTTTAAAAATTCTCCTACTACTCGTTACACAACACAATCTTAACTTTTAACATCAAAATCTTTTACTATATGCAGTTAACGATTTTACAATACCTACTTAGGCTAGACAAATTTTGTTTTCAGGCGAAGTTTCTTTTGGACATTTTTAGTTGCAGACGATAAGCATTAGTCTTCAGTGCAATTGCTCTACGTTCTATAGAGGATTATGCTGGACTCTGGAATCTGTAATTCATCATTCACAGCATAGCCTATCAGACTATTTTTGCAACATTACGCTGGCTGATCACTTTGGGCGTACCAAAACTCACTGTGGGCGTACCGAGACTCACTGTGGGCGTACTAAAACTCAATATGGGCGTACAAAGATCCACTTCCTGTTGCATTACACTGGACACGCAAATTCAATTTTCCTCAACGCAGCTAACAGCTAACCAGATCTTTCGAAGTCAACTCCTCTGTTTACATATGCAGTCCACAAGAAGACTTATTCTTCGGATGTCATCACTCATTTGGTAGATGTTCCAGTCCAAAAGTACGATTCTATTGTTCACTGTTTTCGTGACTGCAGGAGGAGTACTGTGGCTGCTGACGAGCCGGATGTTCTATCAAGACAAACACGTGTAAGGAGAGTGAAGCAGAAGTGAATTAAATGCCTTCTACTACTGCTATTTAAGGTAGCACTGAAAGCAAATCAATCGATTCACTTTTGGAACCATTTGTATTCGTAATATTCCTTAATGATATCCCAAATTACTATCTCCCAAATTTAAATATATATAATGACGATACAGCCATTTTGTCCAGTTTCAAAAATTCAAAGACAGTCACCTTTGCACTAAATAAACACCGTAAAAATTCTTGAAAAGTATTTGGATACCTGAAAAATTAAAATTAACGTTGAAAAATTTGATGTAATCATTTTACAAAATCTAGAAAAAACATCCCAACCCCCATACTTCATAATAAAGAAATTCCATAGCCTCAATCGACAAAATATGTTGGAGTCATTTTGAACAAACAGCTCACTTGGAAACTACACCTTACACAGAAACGCGAAAAATTGCGAAAGTCTACCCTTACTCTGCTGGAATTCTAAAGTGTCTTCAGAAAACGAAATGCTTCTCTATACCTCCTTTATTGAACCAGTTATTAACTCTGTGTGTCTCTTGTGGGCGTATACCGCCAAAACAAACATCCAAATTCTTGAAAATACACAGAATTCCGATCTACGTATGATTTCCAAAGCCCAATGGTTCATGAAAAACACTAAAATTAGAAGAGCTCTTAAAATAACCACCTTTCGCAAACATATGCAAGATATCTCAGTTAATTTCTATAATAATCTCCCAAACATCAATAATCTTAATATTTAAACCCTCGAACAAGATCAATAATCCATTAATCACATCACCAAAAAACCAGAAAAGCACGTAAGGTTCCTTATGAACCACCATAAATCTAAAATTAAATTTTAAATCAACTTTATTATTTTTAACACAACTTTATATGTGTACGAGAATTTTTCCCATTCAACATTTTACCCTTCCTTTTGGGCGGAGTTTCGGCTCTTTCGCCTACTCCACTCCCTACAAGATTCACACAAAATTAAACGTTTTTAACTTTCTTCAATAGTTTTTTTTTTGATTAATTTGTTCCCCCTTGCTGGCAGCTTGTTCAGTACTTTTCTTTCTATTCAATGAACAATTCAGCAAAATTTAAGGCTCATCTTTTAATTCCTTGTATATCTCTTCAACTCTTCAAGTTTTAACTCTTCATTTAACTAACTTCCCTGCATGATAAATTCTCAACACACATCCATTCTTCACCACAGCTGCAAGATACGAGTTTGAGGGTGCAAACGGCTTAGGCCCCCACAGAAATCAACCTCAACATTAACAAAGCAATTGAAGGGTATGAGAAAGGAACCAATTCTAGAGTTCACCGTTCTCTCTTCTGTCAGTCCTTCATTCTGAATCCTTTTAAAAGATATTAAATAAATTATTATTACAGTTGGCATGAGTTTGTCTAATCCTTTTTAATGTGATATTTTTAACCTTATAATCTGGAATCAGAACCATTGAATACTTCACCATGCTTATTACAAACTTTTAAAGTTGCCAAAAGATAATAATAAATACCCAGAAGAAATAACTCATATCCACTATATTCAGGTTTCGAACTTATTCTTCATTTGTGTGTGAAAAAATTCTTCACAGTCGTTCACTGTCTAAAACTTGCATCATCAAACAATTTTATGTTATCTGGACAGTTAACATCATCTGGTATTAGAAATCAATGAAAATTTAATGAAAAAAAATATTTTTTCAACAAAAATTTCCAACAATGGGAGTTAACTCTTTTCAGACAGAAATTTTTAAATGATTTCTGAACACACTATTTTTGTATTCTACTTTACTTTTTATCACGTGAATATAATAATTAACTAATACTAAATGCAAACTAATACATTCACAGTCCTTTCGGAGATCAGAAATATTGTAATTATTTTTCTACAGAAAGTTTATACAAACTTTCTCCGATGTAAATCCATTTATTCGGAACACGCTATCATTCGACAAAGTAAGCAGTGCATCTTCGTCAACAACAGCTGGCGAAAGTTCAAAATAACTGAGCCGAGAAAATTCTTAGAAATTTGATTTCGTTAATAATTCTCGGGCTACTGGTGCAGAAAATTTGCATATCTCGCTCACAAGATTTCAGTTTCAGTTTTATATAACATGAATTGGCGAAAGAGTATATTGTAAGCTATGTGACGTACACGACGTGTTAGAAATAAAACAGTTGTGTTTGAAACGCAGGATGTTTTCCTACACGCATTTTCTCGTGACTGTAAAATGAATTTTACTGTAAATGCAAGCGTGAATCCACCTTAACATTACATCCACCTTAAATGCTTAAAATTTTTATCAGTTTTAATTCTAATTGTTTAAAATATTATTTGTTGATACATCAAAATTAGGAATTGAAAACGATGAAACAATATAAACACAATCCATGGAGTTAATGTTTTGCTCATTGTCATTAATCTGTGCAGTAAATTTATTGTTCTGTAGATTCATTTTGTTGTTACTTTTGTTATACTGTATTATTATTATTCATTTAAAGTTTCTATTGTTCTGTTTTATTATTCTGCAGTGATTTCCATTGTTCATTATCAATTCGTAAAAGCTTTTATTGTTCTGTTTTGGATAAAAGTCATGGTATAACAGTAATACTTTTAAATGTTTGTGGTAAGTTTCAATGTTATACAAAATTTTAGTTTTATTTTCCTTTCATATATGAATCGCTTTCTTCATTTTTTTTTCTTGTTTTGAAAGCCTTTTTCAGTTTTTCAAAAATAAATTTATTATAAATACATTAATTATAATATCAATAAAATGTTACACAAAACAATGAAAGATTATATGTTTTGGGAATGTTTTAACACGTGAAGTTGCTCTTTATTCCCTATTTCAGTTCAATGAAAATAATACGCGTTCTTGATTTTATTGCTTACTAAAAGCTGAGTATAGAGAACTTTTTTCTATTTCCTAAATAGATGGAATTATATACTAGATAAAAGCAATTTGTAACTATTGTGTATATATATATATAAAGAGATTTGAAAATAGGTTTATAAAAAAGGAACATTGATAACATATTTCTAAGTGTCGTGTTTCATAATATGGTTTCAATGTTGAAAATTCTAAGCGTTTTTAAAGAAAAGACAATAAATAAATAAATTAAAATATAAAAAAATAAAAATAAATAAATAAAAATAAAAATACTTACTATTTTCGGAACAATAATAATGACAGATTTTTAGCTAATTATAGATATAAATTTGTGTAAAGAAAGGGAAAAAATAAGTGATAAGTATTACTAAGAAGAAAACTGTAACGTATTTAGAAAATAATAACAAAAATGTTAATAATTATAAGAAATAATAACACATTCCATTAGTCTAAAAACTAATTTACGAAATTATACGAACTTTGGTTACTAAATAACGATACTGAAGTTTTAAAGGCATTTTGTTTTCATGTCATACATATTTACTTATCATTATCTTCAATATACATTCCTACTGTACCCTACGAATTCTCCATTCTGCGAAACAGTGATGTAAGTCTTCTTCTGTCAGCTCCTTCTGGACGCGGGCCATTTCTCTTTCACAGCTTCAACGGACTCAAATCCTGAACCTTTTAATGAAGTTTTCACCTCAGGAAACAGATAGAAGTTGTAGAACTCAAGATCTGGCTAATATGGTAGATAGTCAAACACTGGGATGCTGTACTTGGATAAAACCTCTTGACTAACAATGTGGAATGTGACTGTCCAATGTCATGGCGGAAAAATCTGCTGTATGGATTCTTTTTCAATTTTCATAGTCTCAACAATCGCAAGAATACTTTACGTACGGTCAGATTGAACTAGATTACCAATTGTTTTCGATATCGCCATCCAGTTTCATAAATTAATACAGCATTAGCGATTTTGAATTTCGCTTAGATTATTAATTAAACTATTCAATAGAAATGATTTTTAGCGATACTTATAAATTACTATATCTTATGTACATATATTAGAATTTAAAGATAATTTAACTTCGTACTTTTGCAGTTATTTGCATTAAAATCCGAAAGTACAACTCTAAGATCTTGCTTTAGAAATTGAACAAAGGCAAAGTACAAATCAGAAAATCTTTTTATAAAATGATACTTTCTCGAGTGCCCATGTTCTTACTTAATGCAAACTCAAAAATGATAATATTTCACATCTAGGTAAAATGATAGATACACATTTTTGAGAAAAAAATAATCCTTATAAATGACATAAATAGAAAAGAGCAACAGATTTCTTTTGGCTCGCAAAAAATTTCCTTCTGTATCAATAAAATTCTGAAATAACAATTATTATCTTACATGTTTACAGGAAGTTTCATAATCATACAAAAGTATGTTATTTATACTTACATATAACAATGATCAAGAACAGACTGTAAGTGTTATTTTTATCTCTTATATTATCTTTTTATATTATCTTATCTTTTTATTATAAAATTTTCAAGATTCTTGCTATTGTAATCACTATTTTTTATCACAATACACATAAAAAATAATATGTTATACTTAGAATGAATCATTGAACTATATATGTTAAATAACTATTAAATAAATAACAGGTATAATTTTTGCGTTTTCAATCAAGTATCAAATAATGAAATAACTTAAGTCAAAAATCATCAAAACAAATGCTGTATGTAATATAAATGAGCAAAAAAAGAAATATATTAATGCACCTAAGTGAAAGTTTAATGCTCTTTAGCTATCAATCCATTAAATAGTTTGAAAAATAAAATTATATTTCTATTGAAATGCTTGCATAATTAAAGCAATAAAGAGCAAAAATAGATTTAATGTTAAGTTAAACTATTTTTTTTTTAAAATTAGCATCATTATTTGTTCAGAGTTATTATACCCTTTAAGAATTTAGCTCTGAAAGAAGTTTGAAATACCTATTAAATTAATCTTTTTTGAATATTTTTCTTGTTTGAGAGCAAGTATCATTATAAAAGTTAATTAACTTAGAGAAATAAAAAAAGTACATAATGTGCACACACAACTGGAAGTTTTAATTAGACAAAATTCATTAACCTTGTTTCAAACAATTATCTTTCAATATTTTGCTTAAAAAATTATAGTGGTTTGCATAAGGGGTTTGATATCTTTTTAATTACTTCAAGTAAATCCATTTGAAAACATCGCCAAGTTTAAAGTGGGAGTTCTGATTTACAGTAGAAAAAATTGTGTAATTTTTCGGCATATATGTACTTTCTCAACATCAAAATTATTCGTTAATGAGAGTATTTTGTACCTCGAAAATGTTGAAGTCATTGTGATAAAATTATAAAAATAACTTTTTTAATGCTAATTAAAATTCGAAAGCTCTGTAAGCCTATCTTATTTCAGTTTTAAAAATATTCACTTATTTAATCATCCACGAGCAAGAACATTTTACTTGCCAGTTATTCTATTCATTTCCAAATGTTGTGATACTAATTTATTTCGTTTCATTTTAAAGGAAGGGGGTCTCCATATAATATTTTTTGTGTAACACCAGCGTAATACTATTATTTTCAGTTGAATTCACTTATTTTGATTAGCTAAGCAAAAAAAAATACACAATCATTTGAAAAGTGAATGGAGTCCAAAAATAATGATAACTAAGTATTTTTATTCACTTTCCTCATTTCAGAAATCCAATAAGTAAAAGAACTATCGCTGTGGATGAACAACTTAAATGGGTTTGAGGTAACATTTACTAAAAGCTATATTTTCTTATATGAATGGAACCAATTGGGTCCGAGTCCTTATGCTATAATACAAATCAAAGTTTGAGTCCTGAACCCTTTTTCTATGCCTTCTACGATTTCTTTCATCTTTTCATGGATTACGAAAGATGGATTCCGACATCTCACTTTGATTCACTCAAACTCTCACAAATGTTAGATTCATGGTCTCCACGATCCTGGAGTAGAAGTTTTAATTTAAGATAAGCCACTTAAGTACTTTTAATTTACAGTTGAAACACCCGTAGAAGATAATTGTACTCTTAATACTCAGGAATGTTATGAAATCTTTTGGGGGGGAAGGGGCACTTCCTTTCTCATTATGGTGCCTCTGCATTTGTCCTGGCAACGCATTTAAATGAGAAATTCGACAAGAATTCCCACAAACACTCACACGATTTCATCACACATGCTGCACACTTATCCACGGAGAATCTTCACACTCGACACACACACACCTGCACATAATTATCACATTATCTAATAGTACCCAATTTACCAGCATCTACGACGAGGCACCACATACCCCATTCTCTCAGGTACGTTAATTTCAGTTACGTACTTTTAATTCTGTGTGTTTTAATAAATTTAATTAATGAACCAAATTATTGTCTTTTCATTGTGTAAGTTGTTATTTATTCCATTCATTTCTCATCTATAATCGGATACTTCTTTCTTTCAATATACTATCACTTTGGCCTTGTTGGTCTTTAAATTTATAGTTTAAGATAAACCATTAATCAAAGGATTTCGTATCCTTTCCCCTGACTATCTAAATCTCATTTATTCATTTCATCGCTGCTTAGAAATGCAATTTCCAGATTTGATTCATTAAACTTCAATAATCTGATTATGATAAGTCCCGTTTTATTTTAGAGCAAGAAATTTTGAATCCAATTCAATCATAAAAAGTCTTCCACGGTGTTAGTTGAAGAAAAATCACCATGGAGACTAATGCCAATGTTTGAATTTGATATTAAGAATTTCGCTTATTTTGGCATGTTTATGTAATAAGTAACACAGAAAATCGTACGATTATTGGAATAAAATTATTCGAATTAAACTATACAATGTAGTCAAGTAAATAAAATAAATTTGTTTAAGACTCACAATGATTGCGATAACATGACAATTTTTTTTCCCTCAAAATAATAATTTAGGCAAGTATTATAATAATGCGTGGAATTTTATTTTATTTTATAGTGAATAAAAGTCAGTCTTCAGTTGTACAATATGTTCAGTTATATTCAATTACAGTAACATAAATTCGTATGCGAATCTGCAAAAGATTACAAGAATGAAATTTATCGATGACAAATAGTACTGGAATTTCTCTTTCAAAAAGAAAATTAAATAATGTTCTTGCATTGCGTAGGCTGAGTTGCAGTGCATTTCTCTTGGAGTGATTACTTTATACAACAATATTCTTAAACACAGTCTCGCAGCAAGATGGTCAATGCAACCGCAGAGATTAGATTTACGCAAGCAACCACCATGATATATAACTTTTGATGCGTGTTTATTGTGTGAAAAACTGCAAGTGTTTCTTAAATATACCACTTGAAAGAGTTAAACATCAGTAAAAAAACACCTTTTTCTTGATTTAAATTCTTTCAAGACTTATATCAGTTCTAATGACAGTAAAATACTTGTAGCATGTAATACTTTTTATCAAAATGAAATTAAAATTAAAAGAGCTCCGGTAAAAGTATGCACCAGTAAATAATCATGTTCCGATCAGTTATTTTTAAGAGTTTTAATATGGTTCTGTATATTTTATTTACTTTATTTTGTACTATATAAGATAATAGCCTTTATCGCTATATATCCTTTAAATGCAAACAACAATTAATTAGTATCTTGAGTTATAGGTTTTTATATTTTAGTCATTTGAAGATCTATCAATCTTATTACGAAATATTTCTTTTTATCATTTTTACTTTTAAATCTCCGTAATCAGTAGCATTTTCATTAATTAGAACATAAAGAACATTATAATATGTGAATTTATTGACATGCATAACATTGATGCTATATATAGGTGCTTTTTTTACATTTAAATTATTAGTACAGATAATATTTTATTGCATTTTTGGAGTTCTAATACTTAAGAGCATAATACATTTTTTCATTGGAATAGTGATATGCTTTTTTGCAAAATATGTAAAAAGGGAAAATTAAAACTCCTGAAACGAAAATGAAGCATCGTAATCTGGAGATAGCCGTTTAAATCTAATAAATAAAAGTATGAACTATTTCAGAAGCAATAGCATAATTCTTAATGGCAATTTAAGATAAAATTTTGATTTTGATTTCCCAAAACGGAAAATATTTAAAATGAATTTTGACACGCTTCCATTAAGTCAGAAAAAATTATTCTTCTCATTTATCACTCTTTGAGCCTCTCAATATTGTATATAGAAAAATTTAATTTTACATTAAAATCACACTGAGGAAATTTAACAGACTAACCATGATTAAACTCAAAAAAATCGAATCATGGTTAGATAACGAGAATGATTCTGAATTGGTATTCTTTATTCAACATCCTTCTACACAAGGTTCCAACAAATGCTACAGATCCCATCAGAAATCAAACAGTTTAATGAAATCAGGTAGTGATCGTACATTTAAAATCAAATGTCTTTAGTTACAAAGATCATGATTTTAATTATTACAAATTACGACATTAGGAATTATTTGAGACTTTTAGAATATTTTTAAAGGAAATAAAATTACGGATAAATAAAACTATATTACATGATTTTCTTTCACTTTTGACAATCATAATTATAATATACATATCAGATTTTTAGTTCCAAAATTCTTATATTCCAGAAACATATTCATAGAAATTAAATAGATGCTTATGACTATTAAAAATGATAGGAAAATCCGTATATTTAGATATTTGTTGTGATATAGTTTGAAAAATTAATATTTATTAGTTTGTAGAGCTCAAACTGATTAATTTTGTGTTGTTGAATTATTCTCGAATTTTTGTTAACTGAACTGGAAGTTTTTGGTAATTTGAATTGCATAAGATAACAACTCTTGGCCAATTAGATTTAAGATATCTTTGTAATTAAATAATGAAGGAAATGTGTCACAATAGTTATGAAATAAAATTTTAAGAGTATTTTAAATTTTCTTAGAGGTATAAGAATTAACCTCATAATATTTATCATGCACGACTCAGATGTACACTGATTTACTATTTATTTATAAAGAACGTTTAACGTATGGATAATGAAAACTTTTGAATTTATTAATCAACATACCTAAACACTTAAACGCTAAAATGTATGAGAAAAAAGTTTAGGATTAATAATATTAAATACAATTCCAAGGTATTCTAAATGATCACTCTTTCCAATGGAACAAAAAATTCATTGTAATTAAACACAACCCCATGCTCCTTATATGAATAAATGAGAAAATATAATGTGGTTGCAGCACCCTAATCCATCTGTAGCAAATAAGAGTAAAAATTAAGTAAGCTGACTTGTAAGCTTTTAAGACAACATCATATATTAAAAATGATTTCTACACTATGAACCAAGTCATTAAATACTAATAATAACAACGTTAGAACTATTAGATTCATATGATTTATATAATTTATTGATTAATTCACAAAATAATTTGAAAATCCAAAATTAATATATAAGATAAAACAGGAAGATGAAAATAAAACAGGAAGACGAAAACTAAAACAGGAAGACGAAACCCATGAATTTATGAACAAATATTTATATCTGAATGTTTATTAAAAAGAGTACATAAATCTACTAAATCTAAAACTTTGATCTTCATTTTCCAAAGCAGACAAAATATCATCAGTTACATTATTTTAATATGATATTTCTGAATATTAACTGACATATTTACCGGGAAAAAAAATTTTCCCTAAGAAATTCTGGTATGCTGTTGGATAATTTTGAAAATCATGTTCAATTCCAATGCTTGAATCAATTTTCAACACAAGGATTTCAAATTTTTATATTTTTTTAGAATGTATTTTAGCCATGATGGATGCTTTACTTTTTTGTGATTTATTTTTGCAAGCCTGTTCAAAACATACGCTTATACTAGCATTGAAATAGAAAAGAAGTAAAATTCGGAACACTCAAGCATCGTTTCGCCTGTTTGTTTTGTTCTTACTGTTGCTGCCTTTCTCTTTGGGCTTCTTGTTCTAGAAACAGCGGGAATAAACTTCTATCACTCCCATATCGGAAAGCTTTCATTGTAAAATATTTCCCTTTGTGGAATAAATATCGATCGAGACGTGAGATTTATGAGATAGTGTATGGCAATAGTATACAGGAAAACGATTTTTCACTTGTACTACACCATAGGAAGATCAAACAGAACATTTACGAGTTAAAATGCATCAAGGTTTACATTGGGGATGAAATATGTTGAAAACTTGTACTGAAAAATGAACAAAGAAGTCTAAAAATGTATTTTTGTTTTTACGTTAACAAATGTTTTAAATTTTAAATATTAGCCTATCTGTCTTTGTCTAATCATTGTTCTGATATTTTTAGTGTGGCACTATAGAAATTCTCTTACAAATAAGATAACGCTTGATTTTAGAATTCAATTTAATTTAATTAAGAAAAAATACAGGCTACCACACACAAAACATACATTAGAAATACAATAAAGCAATTCTTAATATTTTTAATATTTTTGTATCGGTTTTAGTTCACATTTTCCCCAGGAATGATGCAATTTTTTAAATAGTTTAGATAATTTAAAGTTTAATTTTAAACACCTCGTCAAAAGGAAACTCAAAAAAATTGAATAAATTTATTAGAGTGGGAAATGTGTAACAAATAGGAATTATTTACAAAAAAGGTATTTAACTAAATTAGCATCATTTGCTTGCATTTCAAATTGGTTGAGCAACAAATAGTGTCTCAGATTTTAGAAAATTTTACGAATTAATCAATTATGTTAAAGTTGGCGTGCATTTAAGAAATCCCATCAGGCAGTGACCATCTTAATTTCTGTAACTTTCAGGCCTGGGGCGAAAGTAGTTAATTACTAATTAGTGTTCTGTCTGAATGGCTAGTCTAACACTGGACCTCCAGTTAACTTTCCAAGTGAACGTGGTTCAGAGCGATATGTTGACCCATAACCTGCTATCCAAGCTGACACCACTAGGGGTTGAACCCAATTCCGCGAACCCGACACACCAATCATTACACCAACGCAGCCACAGAGTAGGATTAATAGGTCGTAAATAATATGGGCCTTTACCCAAAATTGTGTATTTTTATATAACCCAAAAGTAAAAACCACAGAAATTATTATTTCTAAGCTAAGAATATGATTTTTTATAGTTTCTTTGAATTTGCATATTTTTTAACATATCACAAAAAAAAAATCTGGAACGAAGGTATTGAGCATATGTATCGGGCGATATAAGCATTTGAATCATAGAGTAATGTGATTGTTTATTAATGTCGCATTTAGAAGAAACACAAGAGATTCCGGCGACTTACTTTGTAGTTTTGAACCTCTGTCAAGTGAATAGGACAACACTCATGGTGGCGCCTCCCTCTCTAAACTTCCACCCCAAGCCGACGGGAGGATTTGGGACCTCGACCAGATTTACTAAGGGTCTTAGTGATATGAGGACTACAATACACGAAAATAAAGCAGGTGGCTAGTCCACGACCAGGACCACTAGGCTAGGTCATTTGTATAATCCAAAACGTCGTCTAAGAAAGCATCCTAAGCACTAAGTGAGGCTGTGTTGAATTTTAAGTCTTTCAAAAAAATAGTATGAATGGCGAAGACAACGTGTCGCTTATTGCTCCAAAAATCTCTGATCTTTTTTTAAAAAAAATATATCGAATTAATATCTCTATTATACATTCTTCAAGTTAATTCTAATTTAAATTTTTCATGACTTGTTCTATGAATTATATTAAACCTATTTTATTATTGACTGGCATGAATACCAATTTTTCACGTGAGTGATGTTTTAAGATAATATCGAGATGAATGATTTGTAGGAGGCAAAAATAGAGTGCTCGTTCATGTGCATGTATGTGACATAGTATAAACGATAATCTTCCATAGTGAAAAGGCGAAAAAAGATATAACCAAAACCTCACTTCTTGTTAACGCAATTTAAAATTTACATGGAACACTTTTATTGATATTCTTTTCTGAGGCCGTTTAGACATTTCAAATATTTTCTGGGTCTAAGGTGTTGATTTGTATTAAGAAACAATAAACGCGAACAATGAAACTGAATTTTATATAAGATATTATCAAACTGTTAATTTTTCTGATTTCAAAAAATAAAACTGCACAAAATATCTCAATAAAATGTGTATTTCTAATAAAAATAATTGATAAAAAATATTACATCTCCTGGAAAATGGGAAGTAAAGAAGGAATGGATTTCTTTCAAAAAAATATCATCAACAATAAATTTGAGAATTTTTTTTCTGAGGAAATGATTTCTCCATATATCAGCAAGACATCCTAAATTAATTTGGAGTTATACGATTAACAATATGGATATTTATATAAATGACAGGCAAACAAGCAGATATACTTTCAATTTTTTATATTAGATAATACAAAATTCCACTCACGGAAGAATTTTCGTCAACTTTTCTATTCTTGTAATGAAACAAACCTTTTTTTACTGGAAGTTGCATATAATTTCGGTATTTCCTTCAAATTGCATATACCAATGAAATTTGAAGTGGTGTACCTTTTGAAAAGTGAGCTCTCTGATGATATTTTTTGATGTTTCTTTCTATGTTCGCATCTGTGTTTTGAATCACATTTAAACTTGAAAAAATATATTCAAAATGATAAGAGGAATAAAATATATCATTAACATATTAAATACTGATAGCGGAGATGAAGAAAAATAGGAGGTTCAGTTAAATTACTACATTCGTTTTATCATTCGTTTAACCTGATATTTGCAGGATAAACGAATGATGAAAAAGTTGAAAAAAGATTATTGCAGATGTTTTTCTGAATTTGATTACAAATTATTATCTTAAAAATAACTATAACGTACATTTTGTAATTCAAAAGATAAGTTTATGTAATAGTAAATTCAGAAATGTTAATTTTATATTAAGTCCAACGAAAAAGAAATGCTATAAAGAATTTTCTATGTCCTATATCAAGCTTCAAGGAACATTTTTGTTTAAATTGAAATATTTAAACGTAATGAAACAATCATGTGCATACATACAAGGGATAAGATCTGTCATCAATATTTGGATGATATCAGAGATTCAAAGGACCCATGATATAAAAAATGATGCAAATTTTAGAGGTAAGACACAATTATAAGAAAAATGAATAAATATGTAAATATATTATTGTGTTGTAAGAACACAACGCATGAATTTTTGTGTGACAAAATCTCGTATAGCCTATGGAAAGTTAATTAAATGATGTAACTATTAAATATTAAAAAAACAACAACTTGATTCTCCAAAAGAGAACATAGAAAAATAAAGTAAAATCAAATAGTCCAGTAAAACTAGGTACTACTTTTTTTTTTCTTCAACAGAACTTTTATCTGTCGTCTCATTTAAGGAAAAGGATCAATCATCAGTGCTTAAAAATGTGCTCCAGTCCCAAAATATTTTATTGAAATCTGTACGTTATTTTTTTTTTTTTTTTTTTTAAAAAAACTCTTTTGTTTGTAAAGTCACATATTACATTAAATGCGTATTTACTACTTTGCTTCGTATTCATGTTAAGTGGCACAATGTTTAATGAAGTCATTCTGGTAGGTTTCGTCACTTTCACGGCGTTTTCGAGTTATTATTATAGCAGCAGGAGCTACGCTTAGTGTGACTGATCTTGTGGGAAGAAAACCGGGTATCTACGGTTTTATACGGGTGCGGGATAGTAAATCTTCGACCATCACTGAAATCAGCATCTCTTGAACAAACAGTAACGGATCTTTATTTCTACTATCTCCAATGATTATCCGGTCACCTTAACCCTTTCAGGGGCAACTTTTGCGCAGTGCAAACGCCTTTTCCCGCGTTTGCAGCCTTTAAAACGTTCCCATTCGTGTTTGCAGTATGCAACCCCCTCCTTCCCCTCTCTCCGAACTGGGGGACTGCAAATTTTTTAATTGTATTTTGTTTATTTGCATGGTCAATTTTCTTGAATTTCCTGTATATCTTTTTTAAAAATATATATAACATTGTGCCCCTTAAAGGGTTAAAAAGAAAAAAAATGGGGAAAAAAAGAAGAGAAACAATTAAAACGAACTGAGCAAGAATCTGAATCCCAAATTCGGAATGGATTGATATGATTTCTCGGTTTAAATTCTCAATTGTACTTTCATAAAAAATTAACTAAACTTTTTAAAATTTAGTAAATATTTGAAGTAAATTAAACATAATATTTAATTTGTGTATGTTTTACGTTTATTTCTCGGTTTCCTGTTATATCCGTCCCTATCTTAAAAGTTGTATTTTTTGAGTTTTATTACTTAACTATAATTGGTGGTCAGGGAATGGTAAGTTTGTTCAAATCTATCATATTTTTCAATACCCTTTGTATGTTATATCACTGATCCTATTTTATCCTTGTTCCCTTACATCAAATCACGAAATAATTAACATCTAACGTATAATTACATTATGCAGCGAAAGATTCAAATCTCATTTTCTTATACTTATTTCAGAGAATATACGTAATCATGTATAAAATTATTTTAAGTACTTTTTCTAGTCATTAAATCTTTCACTTGTCCTTATTTTCAACATTGTTGTAAAAATGTAAGAAATCTATTTTGTTTTTTTTCCCCTTAATTAAGCATTTTCTGTATGAGAAATATAAAAGTATTGAAAGAGTTAATACCATTCTATTTTTGTGTGAAGACACATTTAATTAATTATACTATCATTTTCATTTTTCTTCAGCAGGAATTTACAAATAAAACAATCTCATTTGAATAAATGGATAGATTATATTTATTTTAATTGGATGTTCCAAAGATCTCGTGGGTATCCTAATTCTAATAAATAGTTTACCCGTTATTATAACTATTATAATTACAACTCGTAGTTTTAAGAAAGATATATATTTCACAATCTAATTACAAACTTTGATTACACGCTGGTATGTATATTTAATGATGATTACAAGCAGATATTTTATTGATTTATAAATCCACATTAGTGCGTTAAATCATACGAAAAGGAGAAGCTTGTTTCTAAAGATGAATTGATCTCGACAATTAGTAGAAAATGAAAATAAATTTATAAAATTTCTATATTTCTGTTTGTTTCTTAGTTCTCAAAAAAACCCCAACATTTTTCTACTTTTCGTACATAAAATTAAATCAAATATAAATGTACATGTATAATAAAAGAATTGATGACAGATGTCGTATTGTGTAGTTATTTGTGTATGATGCAAAAAATAACTGTTGAAAATTATTAATATTGCATAGTATTTTTTAAATTTATTCTTATATAGAATGTTAATAAAAAGATTACTTTTTGGGAATGACATATTTATTTTAGCTGTTCTAAAAGTTAATTGAAGTGATGTAAAACAAATGTGTGTGCGTGTTAGTTTCAGTTATTTTGCTTAATAGTAAAGGCAGATAGAAAGTAAATATTGTTGTTGGTTACAAAACATAAAATAATTTTTTTCCCTTAACCAAGATAATACTCAATTACGAGTAATTTTTTCTAGAGTAATTTATCATAAGCAAAATGTTCTAATTTTAAATTAAAAGACTTTAGATTTGTGATTATACTTTTTGTATTATGTTATATATGATACACACACGAATTTCTAAAAAGAAATTGGATAAGTTTTATTTATTATTGTGTCTTTCTGTTCGTAAGTTTATAATTAGATTTTACGAATGTTCTATTTAGTATTTGTTATAAATACATCTTTTTTTTTTATTTTTGTGAGAAATTTACTCAATATGAAATAAATGAACTATCCATTTCTTAAGGAGCCTTATAATTTTATTTATTTAATCAAAGAATGAAGAGATATAGTGCTCTACTTTTATTTTTAGTGACCTAAGGATCCTTTTATTCTAATTAGGGATAAAATGGTCACCCTGTCACTTTTCAAAATAATATATTTTTGGAATATCTTTTCTGGCCAATCCCTAATGAATGAATGAGTGAGTGAGTGAGTAGATTAACCTTATGTTTGGCACAGTATATCGTATGAGGATGCAGAGTCAGAAATCTTAACCAGCCAATCCTCTTGAAAGAAGGTAAAGACAGTCAGAATAACCGGAAAAATTGTGCTAAAGATTTTTTGGATAAGAACGACTTAGTATTCATGGATTTCTTAGAAAAGGGGGAAATTGTCAATGGACTATAATTACAGTGAATTGCGCCATTTCCATTTCCCATTACTAGTACCCAATTTGTTTCCATCAAACAAGGATACTTTTCACATCACCTTAATAAGTAATTCAAAGTAAAACACTCCTTTAAACAGTTCCTTTTTTTTTTTTAATAAAAGTCACAAGCTCGTTCATTTTTGTTCTGTTTTTGTAGCACTTAATGTTTAAGTAGCAGTCAAACAATTCTCAAATTTTTTTTTAAAAAAAAGATGTTTTAAATTCTAGATTTTAAAGTGAAGAGAAGCGACAATAGAGAGATCCTGAGCTTAAAGAATTTTGGTCGGTAAAAATATTTGAATTACAAAGTTCTAAATCAGGACCAAAAATTGAAGCGCTCTGAATTGAAGAAGCAAATGAAATGTTTTTCGATGCTCTTCTGTTGGGAATAATTCGAATTGTTAAATATTTTTAAGGATTTAAAATAAATTCAAAAATATGAATACGCTATTTTTAATGTGATTTTTTCAAATTAATTCGATTGAAATAAAATACTGAAATACAGTTTATTGAAATTCAGTTTATTCAGCTAGATTATTACTATTGTTATATATACTGTTCGAAGCATAAAGCATATACCAATCAATTATTTGCAGGTGTTGCAAGACTTGCACTAAAGCAATATCAGTCCTATACATTTTATGAATAAAAATATCAGTTTGACAAAATAACTTAAACGATATCAGAACTGCAACAAATATTGACTACGCTGAATCCAAAAAAGTGACTCCAAGTCAGAAATTGAAGTGTAGATATACAATTTTCAATAATTTTCTTTAACACGTTACAGTTACGAAAGAAGTTGTAAAATAACAAATAACGTAATACTAACAAATATAAGTTATAACAATGCCATGAAATATATGAAATTAGTTTACCAAAAAAAATATTAATTGAAATTTTCATAAGCAAATAAATGTTTATTTATTGTTCATTTTTGAGAAACGTTTGACGTATAAGTCAAAAAAGTGTGTGTGATACTGAATATATTAAAAGGTTTTCAAACATATAAATATATTTGAATACAGTTGTATCATTTATGAACAAGTATTAAAATAATAAAACCATTATAGGATAAAATAGAGCTCTCTCTCTGTGGTGTAGTGAACTTTTTTATAATTGCCATTTTACATTTTGTACTCTGAATTTATATCGCTTTTTAAAGAAAATTCTGTTCAAAACTTTTGAAAAGAAAGGAAATTACCTTTAGAATTATAAATATATTTATTTGCAACCCCCTGTTTGCCAAGTTACTGTAGAGGAATGAAGTTTATTGTGAAAATTCGTGCGAGTTTTTTTTTAATTCGAAACAAAGGTTACTTTTCAATGGAAGATGATAAGTTTGAAATAATATTCAGTTTTCATTTAAAATTCGATTTTCGGTTAAAGAGTAACAATTTATTCGTTCGTACATATAAATCACATGTCCTGAAATACTTGAAAAATAAAATGGCAATTTATTTCTTTTAACTATTGTTGCACGTAATGATAATATGAAATTTACTATAATATTTTTAGTGAAATGGAGCTTATTTTAATGAGAATTTCTTGTGATAATATATTTATTTTATTTTCTTGTATTTTGGGGGGATCTTTAGTCTTGTTTCAAATCCAGAATTTAAATTATTTTCAATGAAAGTGTATTTCCTGAAAGTTTCCAAATATTAATTTTGAGTTCATAAATGGAAAAATGAATAAATTTTTCCTTTCAAATTTTATCCAGTTTCCCAGAGTGATTAATCTATAAAATTAAAGCCAATTTTCCAGCACAAAAAACAATTTGATAAATTAATCAAACATCTAAACTAGAAAATTGAAACCAGTTTTGTTGGACCAATAATGAATACTCTTGATTAATCAATCTAGAAAACTAATACTTAATAAAGTGGGAAAATTTCTATTTTACTATATTAAAAAATTAATACTATATTTTAGATAAATTGGACTGTATCATTTGTCCACAGAAGTTTATTTTTGGGATTTATCAACACATATTTTGCCATCAATATGGTTTATCAAGATGTATCAATATTTACATCAATTATTGTTAAAATAGAGGAAATCGCTTTTAATCAGGATTTTAAATAACATCGGTTATTTTTAAATTACTTCAAAACATTAAGTTTTAATCTTTGTTAGCTTAATTGGATCTAACCGCCATAATTTTTATGCATAAATTAGAGAAAATTAAAAATATCATTTAATAAAATTTCCTTCAAAATTAAAAGTATTTTTTCGCATTTAAGCATGTCATTAATTTTGTAGGGAAATTTATTCATTGTGATTTTAATTTGATGAAAAAGTGGTATCGTTTAAAATAAATAACACTAATATTTAACGCAAAATTCCCATTGCTGATTTTAATATTCTTCTTTCTTGCCGATAAAATAATTAATAGAATTTTTTTACTATCCTACATTTAGATAAATATTGAATCAATTTGGGTGGGAAATAAATTTCTACTCCTGAAATTGTTTTTACAATAGTCCTGTAAATAATTTATATTAATTTTGATGACATAATTAAAATAGTTAAATTAAAATTTATTATTATTAAGTAAATATCGACACATACACGTATTTGGAAATTAGCTGAATTATATTTTTTTTTCAAAACAATTTCGTACAATTATATTTATCCCGTTGAAAGCTAATCAAATTTTAGTACAGTATTATATTAAAAGGTTTTTCTGAATTTCACTTGGTGTGTGTGTGTGTCATCAAATTTTCGATCGTTAATTTAACCAACTTCCCATCAAGCTAGAGCTTTGAAATCTTGGGAATCGTTCGTACTCGCCTAACAATGCAATATTTAGACGACGAATCATTCGCAAGAAAGAAAGTTTCCAATATTTGGCGCCATGTCTTATCACAATAATTTTTTCTGAATTCTGGTTCCCATTTTTTTTTAATAGAATGACTTACAAACTTTCAAATGCATGTTTTGATTTTATGAGTATTATGAATTTTTAATACGCTCACAAATGTCTCTTTTTAAGTAAATTTTAAAGTTAAAAATAACTAACAGTTTTAATTAATATTTCAATAATTTTCTCTAATAAACTTTGCCACCATATAAAAACGTTGTTTTTATATCGAATTATTTTTAAATGAAGATATTTATTTTTAAGTGATATTTTCTTGGACCGCAGTTAAAATATGATCATCGTTGATGTTAAAACTTTCATGTGACAGTAAATGTTCTAACGGTTTAACACTTGCTCTCCGCTTATACATTGTGTGGTGAAAATTGCTTGTTCAGATGTTTTCTATCAGTTCTCAAATATTTGCCCATAGGTTTCGAAAACACCCAGTTTGTTTCACATCTCTTCCAAAATATTCTCCTGAACCAGCTTTAAATAGTTTATTTTTATACTGTTAATTGATACTTTAGATACATAGAATTTGTTACTGGAAGTGACACAAAGGTTGAAAGTCTTTTCATTGGCCTAAATGAACAACAAACTCCTCGTGATCCATTCCTTAAATAAACGATTTGGCTATTATGGTACCTATCTTAACAAGAAAAGTAACGAAAGCTTCTGTATGCCAAATGAGCAAATGCTCGTTTAGTTTTCTGGAAGATTTCTCCCGAAAACTTTTTTTGACAAGCTTGTTTTCATATAAAGTTAGCTAACGTTTCTAAAATCACACATCATCTTCAGGTTTTCATTCTAGGACCATAAATGTTGACGAGGAGTTTGAAACCAAACCACCGTGTTCTTTTAAGATGTAGATAAGAATAATGATATTGCACAGTTTCTTATCAAACTAAAATCGGGGTTATTTGGTGAAGATGAATGACCGAGCGCGGGAAATTCTATAGACTCATCATATTGTTTTGAATCAATCAAAGCCTACGTAAATCTTAACAAAAAATTTTAGATCAATAATCCGAAAACAGAAATATGTGTATAATATGTGCATTGTTCTGATTAACTCTCATCCTTGGAAATAATAAAAAACATCTCTTTCTCGAATGATATTGTTGTTGAAATTCAAGAACATCTGAAACATCTCAAGGATCAGAATATTACTATTTGTTTTTGTTTTGTACGTGGACATTCTGATATTTGTGGTATCTAAAGGATTGATTTTCTGGCAAAAACTGCCATGAAACTGGAAATAAGTTAATATTCGTCAATTGTATTTTAAAAAAATTATGATGGAAAGTATCCTGAAATCATAGAAAGAAATATATAATAATACAACAAGCATCACGAAAAGAATTTTTCCAGGCGTTAATATAAGAATGTCTTGCTGTCACTTCTTCACAAGCTTTAAAATTACGCAATTTCTTACAGGTCATGGTAACTTTAAGAATTATTTGAAAAGATTCAATTTAAATTCGAGTACAATTTGCAACTACAGTGCCAGAGGTGATGAGGACATTGAGCACATTCTATTTCTATTCTACAAAATTTGTCTCACAGAGAAATATTCTTAAATTAGCTTTGAAAAATTTAACATTAACTGACTTCCAAATCTTAGTAATGGGGCCGCGGTAGCCTAGTGGTCAAGGTCGTGGATAGCGGCTGGCAGTTTTCGTTCAGTCGCGGGTTCGATCCTTGGCCACTAAAGACCCGCCGTGTAGCCGGGGCTGATGCACGTTATATCTGTTCGGGGCCAAAAGTCCTCCCGTTGGCGTGGTGTGGATGTTAGGAGAGGGGGTTGCCAGCTCAGGTGTCGTCCTCGTCACTTGACCGAGGTTCAAAATTACGAGGTCCGTCGCCAATAGCCCTCGTGTTGCTTCTAGTGCGACGTTAATAAAAACTAAACTAAACCGAATCTTAGTAATTTAATTTCTAGTAAAAGTTCGTTTTATCAAATGTATTGAAGATATTTATAATCCTTCTTAGTTTTTGTTTGTGCATTGTTTCGTCACATGTTTTTTTGTTGTTTTCGTTTACTATAATATATACTGTTTTATACTTGCTTCTGTAACCCTATGTGATACTTAATGGTACACGTGGATGTTGTCTGTTGTTCAATTAAAAAAAATATGTAATTCAATGTTATTTTTTACGTAATGCAACTACAAGGAATCGGGTCTTCAGTTTCCTTGCAAAGATCTTGAACTCAAAAAACAAGAACCGTGTAAGTCAGTGACTAATGTTGTTAATGCAATAAAAGACAATTACACTATGCTACTTGAACAGGAAGGAATGTAGTGATTTCAGTGTCCCTTACCCAGATTACGGGTCTACCTTTAAGGGTGAGTTCACGATAAAATTTATGTTTAGAAAAGAACTTGACTTAAGAGGTTTTTGAAATGACCGATTCAAGTACTTTTCATTTATTTTGTATTGTAACGATCAGTGGAAGAGCACTAGTACTTCTCTCAACTCTGGTAATACCACTCAAAATTTCATAGAAATTTCATAAAACTAATAAATTATATATTATCAAAAGACTTAAGTTTGTGTTTTCCATTTTGAAATTTGCACTAACTGTTTATTTTTAACTCTGTATTTGTTTTTAATAAGAGTGTGACTACCTTCAGGACTATTCCTTTTAGCTTTCAAAAATATTCAAACTTTAAATAACAATAAAATATTTATCGTAATGGAACATGTGCTAATAATAGAACTAGAGAAAATCAGACAATGAAATAAGTCAAATTTCAATATCCCCATCCTTTTAACCATCTTGTGTAGAGTGCATTCAAGAGATGAATTAATAGAAATTAAATTAATAACATATTAATACTTTGTGTGCAATTTCTCAGGTTTCAGATATGGCAACAAATGAAAGGTAGTATTAAATTGAACATGTAATGAAAGATTAAGATACCGAAGTGCTCAATTTTGGATATTGTATAGCACCTATATTTGTACATTATAATGGATTTATATTCTTGTGAAAATTTGAAAGCTTTTCAATTTTGATTATTTTTACATATTTTTAGTTTTAAAAAGATCCTGAATATAGAGGAAATACTTTCAGGTAAAAATATACAGAAGAAAATAATTATTTATCACTGTAAAAATCGTTTAAAGAAATTTAAAGCCCTATTCTTGATTAACAACTTAAACTGATGAATTGTACTCGTAGATGTATTTGAAATCGGAATAAATGCTATAAATTTGTCAGAGAAAAAGGTAAAATGGAAATGAAATACCAAACTTAAACATGAATTAGTTGATATTTTGTTTGGATTGTAAATAAATACAAATATTTTATGTAAATTTGTGAAAATAATTTGAATGTGCTTCATTCAAATAAGTTTTGTAGCATTTTATTATTATAATTGTGTTCCATTCTCTGTTTCTGAGTTAACAAAATAGTTTTTAAAAGTAGAACAAGTAGATAAATATTTTAACTCATTTAAATCACACATGAATCTTCTCATCATGCAAAAAATAAGATAGGATGCACAATTCATATTATATTTTTTATTTGAAAATACCACATAATATATTAATTAAAATGGACATTTTATTTTAAAAACACGTATGAAAATAGGAAATTAAAAAAATAAAAATGTTTAATCCAGATCTTTTCCACCTGAAAATAAAATACGCTTTATCAAAGACATATTTTTTTAAAAAAAAGGAAATAAATGTGCTAGGCTATGCTTAACTTCAAGCACTTTACAAAAAGCATTAAGCATTTCTAACTTCAAAGGAAAAATTTAACATTTTAAATAACGTCGTTCAAAGAACATTCTGCATCAACTATTCTATTTGGTGAACTTTTTATTTTCTTTTGAAAAAGAGCGGATAAAAGAAATCCACATTGGTCGGATTTCTTTGATAGAAAATAACAGTAGATCCTGTTGAATTTTCTTTCAATCTCACCGAACCAAGAAAAAAATAATCAAGATTCGTTGAACAGTGAAAGAAGAGAAAATAATAAAATTAAAAAGAAAAAAAGGTTTACTTTTCCAGCTACCCCTGCGTTCTTATCCAACTTGAATTTAAAATCAAAACTTTTTCTGAAAAGGGTAGTCATCGAAGTGGCTGCAATATTTGTGTTTGTTGAGCTAAATGTCAAAAGTTCTCTACCATTTTGAGTTAAGCACATTTTAAGATTAAAAGAACACCCGTGAAGCTGATTAAAACTTCTAAAAAGATTACACGTTTCTCTACTTCTTTGAATGCTCTTAATATTAACATTTTTGTAACAGTTCTTTATGCATATATCGAAGCTTTGGTGAGAAAATCGTGAGAAATCAAAAATATTTTGTATTAAATTAAAAACACTGATAGAGAGAATGTTATTCACGATCAATGTCTTTATCTAAAATCTGCATAAAGGTAAAAGGACGAGAACTTATTGACAAATAAATAATTAAACATCTCATAGGCTTATACAGTATGTCAAAGAATTTTTAGGAATAGCATTAGATTTCAGCATACAATTACGCCATCTGTTTTGTTGCAAATACGTGATAAACCTAGATCGTTTCCTGGAGCTTTTATTAAGAGTCCAGAGAATTTATTAAATGAACTCAAAAGATACGGCCCTTAATTCGAGAAATATATAAAATTTTCGATTGATTATTAGTATGGATCTATAAGCCATAATTAATTTTAATGCAGAACTGATAAAAGTTTCTCGAGAACGTAGAAATTGATGAAACAAATTGAATAGGTGATTTGTACTAAAGCAAATCAAGTGTTTTTCTGAAGTGCAAACATTTTATGGACAAAAGAGATAAACTAGGTGATGATAAACGTACCGGAAGAACAAGATCGAATTTTTACAAAAGTGGGTGATTTCGGCGCAGACAATCGCTGCGCGTCACGAATGATGGAAGAGTTTTTGAATGTCAATAAAGAAACGAATGAATCATCTTTCAATGAAGATTTTGGGTGAAACAGAAATCTGTTCTAAATTATCCACACGTTTTAACTACTGAACAAAATTATTCAATAAGAAATACACATTACAAAGACAACAACTTTTTAATTCAAACTTCTCGTAATCAACATTTGTGGTGATTAAACATATTATTTTCAAAGCATCCTAATACAAAGGGACTAAGTGCAGATTGAAAGCAAGAAAACTCACTTCAAGATAAAAAAAGAATTGTGAAAATTTACATCCAAAATCAAAACAATTCTCATTACATTCCCAGATAGAAAGTATTCATAAAGAATTTGCTCCAACTGGACAAACAATTACTGGTAAGTGTTTTTATCTCCATTGTTTAACGCACGCTTCTAGAAGGCTTCTTGTAAGGGACGAGAGTAAGATGCCGCTCACATAACCCCCTCAGTGTAAGTGTCGGTATTTAAGCGAGCGAATTGACGCTCGAGAGTATGGATAGAAAAGTAATGTAATTAGAATAGTTAATAATAAATTGTTGTTATAAAACTAGGTTTTGTTCTTTATCCGAGGATTAAAGACAACAATAATACTACAGTCAAAAGATTATTAGCTAAAAGTTTATTATTGTGAAAAGTAAGAGTAAAGAAAATTTGTTTCCTTTAATTAAAAATGCGTGGAATGTGTGTGTGAAAAAATTGTCAGTAAAAGTAAAAAAAAAAAATAGTTAAGAAGTTTAGTAGTGAGTTAAGTAATAGTAAAGTTTTTTAAATATTTTGAAACGTTTGATGATTAGAATTAATCGCATTCGTACATAATATCGGGACGAAAACAGATGGGCTCGTTCCTCGAAAATGCACCCAGGCTCAAACCATTTATTTGCAGAGTTTAGGCGTAAAATAAACTCTGTGTGTTAACTCCCCCACATATTTGCTCGATTTAGCACTCTGTAGTGTCTCTTTATTTCTAAAACTTAAAATAGTGCTATTGGTATGATATTTCAAACAATGCAGAAACAGATCCAACATGTGCTTTGGAAGCAATTCCGCAAAATGAACTGTAGAGAATGTATTGGAATAAGTATTAAATCACTGTAACAATTGTATTGAAGCTTAGGAGGAAGGCATACTGTGAATAAAAAAAAAACCAAAAAAAAAAAAATGTTAGTTTCTTGTTTGTAATTAGTTTTTCGGTCCCATTCTTTAAAATTAATTGACGGGCTATGTATTTGTTGACAAAGTGCCGAAATTTTGCGAATAGGGAATCAGCTCCAAATGCGTTATTTTCATCTAATTATGGTTGAAAGTTACAACATATGTGATTAATACAGCATTGGAAAGTGTTATATTGTTAAAAAAAAATCTAATTGGTAATTTCAGTACACGTGGCATCATGTAGAAGGTATGGTATTTTATTTGTACAGTCATCAAAACAATTTTTAAGAACATCTGCTATAATTATTGTAGGTAAACAATATTTTTATTTCAGTAAATGCTACTTTCAAAGTTTAATCTTAATTTATTTCTTCTAATTTCTGATTTCTCTTTTACACTCAGACATCATAAAGTTAGGTCAATCACATTAAAATTGTTTAAACTAATATTTTCTTTTTCCGTCTTCATATATCTGGTTTTCTAAGAAATTTGAATTTTTCTAACATAACTACAGCTAATTAGCCTTATTTTCAGACAGCTTCTTGTTTATGAAAAGAAGGAAAAATCGAAACTGTTATAAAATTATTAGATATGACATATTCGGATAAGAAAATTGACTTATGATATTAGGTGACCGTACTTCTTATTTGCAGTTATCAGAAGGTAAAATTAGAAGAATTTACCGTTAATATCCATTTCAAAAAGGATATTTTTTTTTTTATCGAGAAATAATTTAAACTAAACTGTTCAAGAACTCTTCCAGGTATTTTGAGCTTTTATGCGCAGCTTTGTTGTTTTGTCACATTGTGCATTAACAAAAACAGAAGCAATGCTTTTTAAACATTACTAATGAACTAACTGGATTAAAAAACTTAACAAAGCATTTCTAAATAATTAATAGTCACGGTCCAAAAGCTATAGAAATATAGATGGACCTCACCCGATGGAACTTCTTAGGCCCGGGCAGACTTTGACTTAACTTTCAATGTAATTATTGCTGTAAAATATGGACACAGCTTCTATTGCATATATAAAATTTAATAAAATTTGCTTAGAACCAAAGTATTTCTATTCGATAAACTTCATTGACTAATGAAAATTTCTTTAATTAAAAGAGATAAGTATTTTTTTTTTCACTTTCTTCTTTGTTTGTTTTGTTCGATAGATCTCTCAGAGTATTTAAGTGGCAATTTTGGTTATAAAAATAAAAGAGAAAATTAACGAATTCACTTGATTTATGTTAAATAATTATTTTAACATTCTATTTGGAACAATTATTCAATATGATATTTTAAATCGTAAACGTGAGAGTATCTTAATGTAAAACATGTGCTCCCTCGCATTTCCCAATTAAAATAACTCTTTGGGACTTTTATATAATATTGTTTGAATTGAAAATGTTTCCAATGGATGAAAAGCGATTTATACAAATTATATAAGAATTACTTAAGTGCAGTGAATACGAGTGTTTGGTAGAAGAGATATTGACTTGAGGGTACTAATATGAGACATTTGTATCATACCTTTGCTGAGTAAAGAGCTTTAATTGTGAACATAGATATAACCTAGAAATGGTCACAAGATTTCTAACTCTCCTGTAATACTCAGCTAAGAACTCTAAACCAATTTGTTCACTATAGATAAGTAATATTTATAAAATTAATCTTCAGGATCAACAGCAGAAAGGAACTTTTGCTGCAGACAGAGTAAGCTAATGATTGATCTCTGTTCATAAATCTGAAGAAAATAACACGATTATCGTCACTATATTCCTTATAATTCTTTTTACTATTAATTAATGACTGTATTGACTGGTCACTCTTACATACATAATTATGATGGATGTAATAGTGTTTGTACATTAATGTCGCACTCAGAACCAACCCGTAGGATATTAGCAACGAATTTCATAATTTTGAACCTAGGTTAAATGACGAGAACAAAACCTGAGCTTGGTCCTCCCTCTCAAAACTAACAAAAGGACTTGGGACCTTGAATAAATTTAAAATGAGTCAGGCCCGCAACACGGCGGTTCTTTAGTTTCATCAGAACTGGATTCCCCCAAGATTCGACGAAAACAGCGACACCGGCGATTGCGTGACCATAACTACTAGGCTATCAAAGTCATATTTAGAATGGAAAGGGAAAGAAGCATTACTCGGGCATTGTAATTGTAATAAACTAATTGATTTGGCGAAATACTAACGACAATGAATAGTTAAGTAAATCAAATATTACATCAAATTTCCCCTAGTAACTTTAATCATAAATTACCTCAAACAATATTTAATTAATTAATTTTAAGCTAATTAAAATTTTAATAACGATTAGCGTGTAATTATGCTTCAATGTTCATAAGTTCAGATTATCAGTGATCCCGAACGGGGAAGTTTATTGAAAACTTGATTAAAATCGCAATGAGAGGTTTCGTAATCTATGAGATATATATCTAGCTAGTGATTATCGAAAAAAGGATAAAACTATTGCTTTATTTTAAAAAGCTAACATATTTTACATTCTATTCCAAAAAATATACAAAATGATGGCTATCTTATTACATTTTATGTACATTTAAATTATCTTTAATACCCAAGTTTAAATAAAGAATGAAACAAACAAACAAAAATAAACAAGCATATTTTTTTTAACAAAATTTTACTTTTTTTGTAATTATGTTTTCTCTTTAAAGTATTCGAGTTAATCTTAAATTATATTTTAAAAATCTGTAATATTTGATGTAGTTTGGATGACGAAACTTGAATAGTCCTGTAGGAGAAATACTTAAAATTTCTACACTATCGAGACATTAGGTCTACTTAAAAATTAGATATGCGTATAGGGGAATTTCTTTAACGTAATGAATTATTCTGGTAAAGTGAAATTTTTATGGATCTTCAATGGTGGATTGGTAATTTGTTTAGAAATTTTGGGGGCTTCCTAGGGCAGTTAATTTATTTACCACGTTTGTGAAATGTAATATATATACTCAATTATTCTTAAGCTCTCCACTACCGTTAATAAAATATTTATTCGGGTTCTTTACTACGTTTATGTGCTTCTTTTGTTCTTGTATAAATCAGAATAAAAACGTCGTTAGAAGGGATCATAATTTCATCATCATTTTTGATATTTGGGGAATTTAGATCTGTACAGTTTGATTCACTACGCACTGCTTCTAAATACGAAAATAATTCGAAAACTTTTGAGATTAAAATAAAAGTTTTTGCTCATTCTACGAAACAATCAAAACTTGAAAAATCTAATTCATCTGTGTCTGAAGAGATATAATAATAAATGAAATTTTTAGAGATACATTTATTACAAAGAAATAAGTAAACTTGATGCCAAATAATAAAATAAAATTTATTGGTTTCGTCCCTCCTTGTGCACAAATCATCACATATAGTAGCAAAATGGAATGAAAATGTAGTATAAGATTACATACTATAACAGCTATTTATAGGTATGAAAATGTAACACACTCCCTTTAAATTGCTAAATTTACTAAATAATGACTGTGTTTTTATTTTCTTTAACCATACAACTTTAAAGTAATCAAGTCAAGTCTTTTCTTTTAACTATACATATTTAAAGTATTTAAAAAAATTGAAGTAATTTGAAGCACATAAAAATCTGCCTCATCTTAATAATAATTTATAGATACTCTTACATAATGTGTATGTAAATGAGAAAAATTATGTCAATTTAGCTATCAGTAATTTTTTCTCAAAAAAAATATAAAACATTATTTAATTAAGAATTAATTTAATTCAATTTAAATGCTTGATTTTGTAATTCTTGAAAATGTCATGTTTTATGTCATTTGATGAAATGTCATGAAATGAACTCATTGTTTTTTTAAAAAAATATAATGCAGTCTTAAAAAGTGAACATATTTATAACCTAAGCATTTTAGAATAATCCAAGAAAATAAACATGATTCTTAGAACACATCACAGAAAAAGATCTTAAGAATTCAAGTTTTACTTAAGTATTAATTTTAGGTTCATAACGTAGAATAATTTTTCTCCTTGTTGTGTTTAAACGAAAATGCTTTGTAATGACTTCAGTATATTTCAAACAGGTTTATAAACTATCTTCTTTATCGTTCACTATTTATTGCTTTTTGAACAGTTTTAAATTAATTCTTTCAGTTTTGACCACATTTTCTCTTACTTTTAAAGCATTTTAAATTTTGTGCTCGAAAAGTTTTGTTTTGATACTTCGATAAAATACAAAATTGATAGCTTTTACAGCACTCCGAAAATACAAGTACACTTCCAGAGTTTTGAAAGGATATTAATTACATTCAAACAAAATTTTTTTCTCCCACGTCGAAATCAAACTATAACTGTTGACTACTACAGTGCTGTCTTCATTTTTCTTTATTATTACCAAATCCTCAATTATATCTTATAACTCTTATTCTTGTTTGAATTAAAAAGTAAAAAGTATAGAAACTCTTAAAAATAAAAATATAAATTTTTTTTTGAATCTGCACAGCTGAAACCAGAAAGCAAATACGAGAATACTTCAGGCAAATAAGACCAACCTAAATAAAGTGCCACACAAAAAAAATCTTTTCCTCGAATTACATTAATTTTCTTACTTGACAACCTATAATACCTATTTGTATGATTTCTTGTAATATTTCATTCCTTCTTACTAAATTAAGAAATATCACGGGCCATCATAACGAAATATGTCGTGTTTCTCGTACATTTTCGTCACTATTATTTATATCAAAAGTTGGGTCGCGAACCTCTGAAAATTGTTGGCGATATAAAACATTTTATGAAAAACTTGTTAACAGTTACCAACTTTCAGCTCTGATAATTGTTTTCTGGATGTGAAGATTAATTTTAAGATTACTGTTCCTGTTTCTACTTTTTAATTGATCTTTTGTATCACAAATTATTTTGAAAAATTATTTTCATCCCCCTCCCTTCCCTGAAATTTAATTGGAATTATTGCTCAAAAAAAAGAAGCTAAATTTAAAAGTGTAATACAGGTGATAAAACCTTGGGTTTCATATCTCCTTATTAATTTACTTACCTTTAATACATTTTCTATGGAAATGGTGAATAACGGTTTTTCCCCCATGTAAAGGGCCACGGTAGCTTAGTGTACATGGTCGCGGGTTAGGGGCGGACTGTGTTTTCGCCGAGTCGTAGACTTGAATCCTTATAACACTCAGGTGTTCGTCCTCGTCATATAACCTTGATTAAAAATTATTTGAAGTAATTGAATAGTGCTCGTTCTTAATAGTACTCATTGCTCGTATGGCTTTTAAGTGTGACGTTAAAAATCAATGAATCAATCAATCCATATGCTAAGGAATGTTATCATAATTATTAGAGTTTCACCAACTTTTTTTGTTGCTTCGTTTCGTAAGTATTACTTTATTCTGTTCTATTGACTCCAATTCTTTCTATTGTGACGTCATGGATCGTATGCTTCGTGTTTTCATTTTTTTTATTACTTTATTTTGTGGAATGTACTCAATTGATGCCACTGCTTCCTACTGAAGCGGAAATTGATATGTTGCCCGCCTAGACAGTTTAGCAGACGAAACGTCGACGTTAGCCAGAGCAGTTGTCTGCAGGATGATTTTTGATGTAATTGTGTGTGTGCCATATGAACTTGTTAATAAATGATTTTTTTTGTATGAAATGAATGCCTCGAAATATTTGCCACTACGCCACACGATAAGACCATGGAAGTTTGTTTGTACAAATATGAAAAGAAAGTAGTGCGCTACAACTCTTAATTTAGTTTATAATTCTTTTTTAGGATGGAGTTGATAAGAGATGAATACTCTGAATTTCATTATATTCTAAAAAAAAGTGTTATTAATCATCATTATAACATTACTCGGATTTAGCATGAAATACGACCATTTGAACTTCGAATACTATGCAGTTTCAAAATTTAAGTTACATAGCTTCACATATCGAGTTTTAAATACATTGAAATTTAAGTTATGATCGAAAATAATCAACATGTTACAATCAGTAGATAATACAAGGTAGAAGTTTATGAAATAAACTTAGGGAAGGTGAATTACTTTTTTTAACATATAAAAAGATAAATTTTCAATTATTGATAGTATTTTGTTATATATGCTTCAGCTCAAAATGTTCTGCAAGATTATTAGTTATTTAGTATATCATTAATTACTAAGAAATTATTTATGGTATTAATTTTACAATCTGTCGTTTAAAGTGGGAAAATTGTATTGTCATTTCAAGCAACAAAAAATCATAAATGATTCGTTAATACGTTTTTCAATCATTATTTTGTAATATTAAAAAAAACACCTTTATTTAAAAGTCACATAATGCTAATTTTATCCTAATTAATTCCTTGTTATTCAGATAGACGATATATTCTCAAAGAGATTTTTAGACTCTCTAAGCGTTTGCAAAAAAATGTTACCATCCCTATTTTTAACAATGAAATACTTAATTTTATTTTAATAGACTTTACTTACATTTTAATTGTCTTAACAATGTACAAAAACAATACATAAAATCTCGGTCGGCAGTTAGAAAGTTTTTGTTCTTATGAATTTTCCTGGATAAGTGTTCTTTAAATAAATAATTTATTCTGTTAACACATTATATTTCTTACATTTTAAATGATTTCAAAAGAAAGTGCCGAAATATTACTATTTATAAGTTGAATTGTTATGTACGATTAAATTTTAAATAAACATACTATGGGGATGATAAATATTGTTATAATAATTTAAGGAAAGTGAGAGAAATATTTAAGTAACTTCTTTTATCTATTATAATTATTCCCATAAATTTAATTTTATAAGCTATTTCTCGTTTGTAAAACTTAAATCATTATAAACAACATATACGTTTAAAAAACGCATACATTATTTTAAAATTATCTCATGAAATATTTCAACGTACTAACTTCCTATCCAAATTTCAGAAAAATATTATTTAAATAAGAGTACCTCAGGGCATTTTTATAAAAAAAAAACAAAAAACAAAATATTAAGTTTCCACATATTTTTCATAATCTAAGCATTGTATTCAAAACAAAGTATTTATTTTGCTTTGAAAAGAAAAGGATTTTTCAAACATTTTTAAAAGGAGATACAGAGAATTAAATCGAATCAAACATTCTTGTTTGCATTCCTTATTTACCAAAATTTTGAAAAGACAGGTGAAATTTAAAATTTTGAAATTTTCAGATAGTTTTATGTAAATTTATGTGGAAGAAAACTTATTCTAAAGAGAGAGAAAATTCTTAAACTGTTTTCTAAATATTTCTGATTTATTCATTTCAATACAAATCGTGACCTGAAGGGAAATGAAACTGAAATAAAGATTGTCTCATAATTTGTATTTATATTGCTTTAGCTTTTTTTATATTGCCTTTAGCTTACTATTATTCACATTTTCCCCCTACATATATATTTTATCCCAGTGGATTTATTTACTAAATTCATTTCTTTTAACCTTTCGTATTACTTATGATCTTATTAAAATGGTACAAAAATCAAATTTAATATCGTACTTTTTTAAGAAAAAAAATATGGTTCACAATTATGTCTTCTCATTGTTTGTAGGATTAAAATATGTATGGTGATGTCATATCATTAAATATAAATCCTTCATTTTTTTAAAAGAAAACTTTTATGCTATGTTGTTGGTGACAGAAACGTTGGCTTTTACGAAAATAATTATTCTCAGTTTATAAAGATTTCACTTCAAAAATGCCTTCTGAAATAGTTAATGTTTAGCTTATGAAATAAGCTTAAAATTCTTAATTTTTTAATTGAAAGGTAATGTTACATTTTTCTTATGTATTGTGCTGGCTTAAGCTAATATTTTTCAAAATGTGAATAAAATTGTAGAGCAGTATTTCTTCTTGAGATAAAAAAAACACATCCTAAAATCATATTTCAAGCTTTTTTTTTTAATTAATTTTGCAGTTAAAGCGTTTAGAGTTACTAAAGAAAATTCTAATAAATGGACTAAATTTTTAATTTTATTTATAAATAAATGTTATTTTAATGAAAAATTCAGTGTTAACAGTTTTAAAAAATAATATAAAGATAACTATTGGGTTCCTATAAAAATTCCAGTTTTTCATAATCAAAAAATATAAATACCACATTCCGTGAAAGATAAAAATTCATTGAAACTAAAGTAATAGAACCTTTCATACGAAAACCTTTACCTAAGTAAGAAAAAAACTGATTTAGTATTAAGTAAATTTGCATGTTTTATCTTATTTTTTTGTATTATACATCAATGATCAGCTATTGAAGATACACATCTTGGAAAACATATAATGTTGAGCTTATTAAAAATTTCATGTTAAGATAACTATATAAAACTTCAAATTGCTTTGTGTTTTGTTTATTTTGTTAAAATTTAGACTGTGCTTTGCACTTTCAATATTTGTATTATTTTTGTATCAATGATGAGAGTTTTTTATAAAATATATTGCTAACAAATTAAATTTTAAAAATGTATGCAAACACATAAAGTGATAAAGAAATAATTTCTTTACTTAAGTTTATCTTAAAAGTTTTCTTTTTACGATTCTAATACGATCACAATTTATTCAAATTCTAATTCATCCACTTTCCACATTAGAAAATGAAGGTATTTCCTGTTCTGTGAACATAATTCTTTTCTAATAAAATTTCACAAAACCTCTTTGGTACATTATAATATCTATTTAAAAGTAAAGAAAATCTGAATGATAAACTTTAAGTATGTTTAAAATTTAATAAACTGAACATTTAAAACTATAAATATGTTTAGTTCAAATAGTGTTACGTTTATAAGTATTCTGAAAATTCCCAAAATAATAAGTGGGGTAAGATTTATGCAATAAATCTTACCCCATTTATTATTTGCTATGGTAATTATTATTTGCAATGGTATTTATTATTTGCAATGGTAAGATTTATGCAATACATACCTAAATGAAGTATACGACATAAAAATATAAATATAGTTATTAATTTTTATTTACTAGTATTTAATTATTTATGCATATGAATGTGATTTTCTTTGCATATAGAGAAAAGTAGGTATACAAATATCTCATTGTTAAGGCATGATTCCAATTATTTTTAATTTAAAAAAGTACCGATTATTTTAACATGGCATAAAAGTGATTATTATTTTGACTTGGCCTCATTTTTCTTATGGAAGATATCTCAATTACATAGAGTATACACGCAATGAAATTTTCAAAATTACAAAAAAAAATAATATTTAATAATGTCCCATAATATAACCAATTTTTGTCAAGCAGTTTTGTGATTTCAATTACTTTACAATTTAAAATAAAGATTCAGTAATGTTTAAATAAAATATTAAGTTTATATATTATTTTAAAGCTCTTAGAAACGTCAAAATCTTGAAATGAAGTTAAATTTAATAAAATATATTTGAAAAGGTTAGGAAGAAAAATCTCTAAAAGCATATCATTTTCATCTCAAATTTCTCTAAAACTAAAAGTTAATAAGCCTTATACATTTAATATAAGAAAATAAAATTACCATGTTTCATTTGGAGACATTTTTCACGAAAAAAGTTTAATATATTAAATTTTTTATTTAAATTTAGAACATTAAGTTATATTTACAGAATATTTTTCTGTAATTACGTTTTATATTGGTTTTAGTTCCTCTTTTTTTAGAAATGGTGAATGGAAGAAATCCACATGGGATGAATTTCTTTGCAGAAAAAAAATTGCAAATCCCGTTGAATTTTCTTTCAATCTCAACGAACCATAACAAAAAAAAAAATGTTGAGTGATGAAGGAAAGGAAAAAACGATAAAAATTTTAGTCAAAAAAAGTTTATCTTTCGAGTTAGCCCAGCGTCCTTACTCAGCCTGAATATGAAATGAAAGGTACTCGTTTTCAGAGGGATCGGTTCAAATATTGCAAACACTTCGTTAACGACTTCTTTAGTTGAATACATATACAAAACTTCCCGAGTATTTTGCTATTATGTAAATTATTTCTTTTAGGAGAGCAAAGAGATAGTTTTATTCGTTGAGTCTCATAAATGGGAAACAATGTTTTAAGAAACAATTTAGTAACTGTTGGAGAAGATCTAGACTCCACGGATCCTCTAATTACGTCACTGAATATTTTTTATTGAGTTAATACATATATTAGAATCTAAGAAAAAATTTAAGCGATATTAGGGAGTCCATTAAAAGTGTCCTCTATTCCAGACAATTTAATCTAAAACAAATATAAAACTAAAACCTAACACAAAACTTTTTTGTCAAATATGCTTAACTGACAAAATTTTGCTACCATTTGTCTTACGTGTAGAAAATTTGAGGAATGCGAAATCAACTCGAATGTCACCTTCATCATTTGTTTAAGATGGAAGTTTGTCATAATAAATGTTAATAATCAATTGTGTAGCTTTTATATAATTTTAGTAAGGTTTCTAATGCGAATATTCTTCAAACAATAATTTGTTAGAACAAACTACGATAGTGTGTATATTCTTTTTGATTGGATTACTCTTTTTGTACATTTTAGAAGAGAAAAAAAAGATTTTTTTATTATAATCCAGGGTATAAAGAAAAAGGAATATTGTCTCTTTTTAAATGAGTGTATTAAAATTAAATTTTTAAACTGATTCTTATACATTTAAGACATTGAAGATTACAATAAAAGATACACAGTATGTTTGGGCTTTTCGGCAATGGTACATTTCATCCATTTCTACTAATCTTCCCTCTTATATATATTATTTTCATAGTTTTAACACAAACAGTAATTATACCTAATATATTATGTATATCGGTTCTTGTCAGGAGAGAGGTTAAGCCCAGGACAGAGCGAAGATATAAAAATTATTTTTTCAGAGTTATGTGAAAATTGTTCAAGACAAGCATATTAAGCAAGAGAATCTACTTCTACGTTAAAGCAAGAGAATGGTGATACATTTAAAATAAATTTAGAAAATTGACCCATAATAAATTGTTGATATCCACTGCATTAACTTAACATTTTGTAAAATGAATCCAACCCCATTTTGCAATTTTACATTACCTATCAATTATTAAAGATTGTTAAGTAATGTGTTTTTATCAATTTTATGAGCTCATTGTTAATTACGTTTATTAATTAAGGAGTCTAACCATTTCCTTCAAAAAATAAATTTATTCATTCTGAGGATTAAATTACACTTAAATGATTAACTTTGAACTAATTAAGTTTCATAATGATGAAATATTTAGTTTGGATTGTGGTAACACTTACTGACCATATGGTCGGAAACTTATCCATGGATTATCCTGGATAGTGGTAGCCGCGGTATCCTATTAGTCGTGGTCGTGAATTCGTAGCTGGTATTGCTTCTGTCGTGTGATGGGTTCGATCCCTGTTGCTATAAAATATGAGCGAGGATGATACACGTTAAATCTGTCAAGATCCCATGATATCCCATGATTGTAATGTGAAAGTTTGGAGAAGGAGTTGTGAGCTCAGATGTCGTCCTCGTACTTTAACTGAGGTTCAAAATTACGATGTCGATCACCAAAAATCCTCGTGTTGCTTCTAAGTTCCACTTTAATTAACTTCAATCAATATCCTGGATAGCAGATAATTTTAAAACTGACACCCTGACAAACGATCTGTATATTTTAATGTTCCACGCATAATACATATTTGACAGACTTTTAATTTTCAATGCTATATTTAAAATCTAATGCACATTAAATATTTTTAAACTCTAGTTTTCCAGTTTTAATTTTTTTATAAATTTGTATAACATTTATTTTGTAAATTATTCTAATTATTATGTCTAATATAATTTCAATATCTGTAAATACAATACGAGACTCCACCTGTTCAAATTAAAAATTCTTATGCTTTGAGCATTTTTCAAAGAAGCGTTTAATTTTTGTGGAGGTAAAATGTCATGAAAAAGTTTTTAATCATCAAGAAATGCAGCGAAATGTTTTCTGTGTGTTTTTATATTTGCATTTTTTCTCCACAGGATTGATGCATATTTGTTTCTGAGAAGGTTTTGAAAAATTAGAAACTCTTTTATTTTTCAATAAAAATGTTACTTAAGAATTTTAAACAACTATATTACACAATTGTTCTTCGTTAATACTTAATATGAAAAATATAAGGATTTTGAGAGTTATTTTGGCTAGATGGATTTGTGGAATTTCCCTCGCTAACATCTCATTTTCTATATTTTACTTCTAAATGTAAACACTGATAGCGTTCACGAGTATTTCCTTTATCCTATATAATAAAAACCACTCAAAACACATTACTTTTTTATAATGTAGGATTATATATTAATAATTGAAGTTCTCTGATTGCTAAAAGTTTAATAGATTAACATAATAAACTCATAAAATTCTTACTTATTTTTTTATTTCTTATTCAGATTATTTATATCTCTAAAATTCTTTTTAGATTTATGCATAAGTAATAGTGAAAAATCGGAATGTAGATATTTCCAAGGGTAGAAAAATAACATTTTAAGTTTTCAAATTATATATTTGTTTATATATTGATTAGTTTGTTTGAATCAATGGCAATAAGTCTCCATGCATAAAAATAGCGAAAGGTTTGATTTAAACATCGGAAAAAATTAAGAATAAAGTTCCTTATGTATAACGAATCTAAATTTTTATTTAAAATAAATGATTAAAATATTATCTCAATCAGCAGAAAAAATATGCAATCAGAAAATATGATTAATCCTTGTACTTTAACAACTATTTTGTTGTTCAATATGAAAATTTGAAATAACATATCTATGTTTTTTCAAATCTGTATGCTTGAGAATAACGGATAAAGCGTCCATTTATGGAATATAGTATGAGACCAATTTGAAGAATTTTCTGTTTGTGCTTCTTTATTTACGACTTGCTAGTTATTGAACACTTTGATAAACACATCTACACTATATATATATATATATATATATATATATATATA
>BMAW01047803.1:322783-337964 GCA_019974015.1 Nephila pilipes
ATATATATATATATATATATATATATATATATATATATATATATATAATCAAAGCAACTCAATAAAGTAATCTAAATATTTCAGATAAACTTTTTTAAATGAAATTTCTTGGAAAAAATTAATCTTCATTACACTCTTTCTCTCTCTTCATCTTTGTTGTATGTATTATAATAAAAAATGAGGTTCCAAAATAGCAAAGAAAAGTTTCAATTTGCAATTCAGAAGTTTTCAACTTACGATCCAATGATGCAGAAAAACATCAATATAATTGTTTCGTAAGAAACAATAAAAACTACATCCTTCAAGATAGAATGTTATTGCTAAAAGTAACAAAGTATTGCTAAAAGTATACTTTGTATTATCTCAATGATCTACGAAAACTTCAAAAAAGCAAAAAAATTCTCTATTGTAGATTATTAGTCGAGACAGATAGCCTAGATGCTTGTTTTTCTAAATATGTTGCAACACTATGATGAAACAGAGCTCGATTTATGGTTTTACAATTTCACATCATTTTTCTTCTAATTATGTTCAATATAAAATAACATGTGATTATAATCAAATAAATGTAACGTATTATACTACAAAATTATTTTTTAAAAATAATAATAAATCGGATTTTTCAGCGAAGAATATGAAATAAATAGAATAATTTTAATTAAGTATTAATGACCAGTGGATTATAAATATTTAAAAAAATTGTGTGGATAGTTAATAAGAACATAGTACAGAATTGTGCTACGATAGAAGACAACGTACAATAGTTTTAGAAGAGAAAGCAATAAAATTTAATAAAATAATGGCAAACTGTAAGAATAATGTGGTATAATAAAATTCTATAGAAATTGTTTCTGCTAAAGATCTTCAAATAAAACAACAATATAGATGGAATTTGAATTTAATTCATTTTCACAAGTATATAATAGCATTAGAAGTTGATTCATTGTATGAATCTATGCTCTACAAGAATTCTAAATAAGGCCTTATAAAAAAATAAACTCAGCCTTTTATTATATACTCGAACGTAAAATGAAATTCGAATCATACAATCAAACAAAGATATTCATGTTTCCTTTGTGTAAATATTTTTCTTGATTAATAAATGCTTCTTTCAAATAGTTAACCACTATCTATAGAAATTTATCAATGTATTTTTACAAACATCAGACAAAATAAAATTATTCATAGGCTAAAATATGAAAATAACCACGTAATCAAACAAGTTCATGCAAAGATTTGGTTTTGAATGAAGCAAATTTGATTCGATTATGGCAATATATATTTTTTTTGTTTCTTTGGCATCCATATTCATTCATGGTGGAGTTCGGAAGATATTAGCTGTAATAAAATTAAAGAGCTTCCTACTTCTCCGATGAGAGCTTAATTTGATATAAATAAAAAAAACCAAGACAAGAAGAAATCTGCTAAAAGCTTCTAACTGTATAGAATGGAAAAAATAAATTACCATTATTGCTATGAAACTTCTGAAAGGTTCCGGTTTCTGAAGAATTCTAAGAATTATCGTCTGTTATTTTCTTTTTGCACTATCATAAATCTGATATAAAGTGAATCGACTAGAAAACAAAAAAAATGTATTTTGTTTTAGTTTATTTATGAGGGGATTTAGTGAGAGAAATAGTGCAAATAAAATCGTTTGAACATTGATCCATTTGCAATTTTATTAAAATAATTTAATTTTTCTAGGATGAATGATTTTTAATGCTTCATTATTTCTTGCAATTCAAATAAATGTTTACTGTTGGAAAGAACTTAAATTAGGAAGAAATGGCTTATAAATAATGGAATTAGGAAATAATTTCCAAAATTATAATGCTAACTTTATTTTCATATATTGTTCTGAAATTATATTTCTAATTTTAGTTAAGGTAATTAATCAAACATTTAGTTATGAAAAGAATTTAGTAGAAAGGATGAAAATTAGAATAAAGTTTAAAATAGTTTTAAATCTCAAATAATGGATTATTATTCATTTACGAAGTTTTGGATAAGATGTAAGAGAGCGTGTGTAATTATCATATTTTTCTTTAAATTCAACATAATTTTTAGAATTATAACAACAATTATTACAGAAGAAATTCTTATTTGTCAAATTAAATGATATTTCTGTTTCAATATCAAATAAAACTTACATTTCCCAAGTATCTAATATTAGAAAAGTAGTTTATGATAAGTAATGTCTGAAAACCTTAGGGATGGTATGGGTAAATGAAAGACAATAATATACGCATATGAAGAACATATATCATAAATAATTTTCAAACACAGGAACAAAAAAAAATGTTTTAAACGGTCAACATTATTTTCATTTCCAAATAAATCAAAAAACCTTTATCAAATTAATAATAATTATCAATAAGGTATTATTATGAATGCTTTTGACATATATGTTTCATGTTTCTACTGATATTGCCCCTTAACGGTGTTTTAAGTTAGGGTTCTGCGTAATATTTAAAGTAATAAAGGTTTTTGCTGTTTATCGAATAATTACTTTACCTATTCAAAAGATGATTATTTTAACTCAATAAAAATAAGTAATTTCATTTTTTCTCAAGTTTTATGGTATCAAAATTTTATAAATTGATTATTTTAATGCTTGAACATTTTAAAGTTCATAATAAACAAAGTCACAGAGATAACAATTGAGATACAACTTTGTTTTATTGATGAAAGAAAAGTATAAATGTAGAAAAGAAACTAAAATATGAAGGGAGCTATGGACATAGAAAGCATTAAGACAACTAAAATAATCTATTCCTTTCAATTAACAAGTGTTACACAAAATCGTACTTTGGCATCAAAATTAATCTCCCGTTAACCTAGGTAAAATCTCTTCATATTACAGCGCATAATCAAAATTGTCACTGAGCTACAAATTAATTGGAAACTAAAACTAAATGTAAACAAATGTTCAGAATTTTAATGACTTTCTCTCCAGAAGTAGATCATTATATTTTTCCACACGAATGAAATCTAAGGCTTAATGAAATCTCAGGTATAATGTTCCAGCCAAATAAAGGAAGGAAAAAAAATCCCTTTACAGAAAGTTCTCCAAAGTATTCTTTTCCAGACGACAAACTTTCAAATTAAGTTTATCCATAGAAGGAAGGTATAGTTATTAGAGCATGTAAATTGAATCATAGACCAAATAATGAATATAATTTCGTTTGTGAAACTTTGTTGCTAAGGAGCAAAAAGTGTCTTTGCTGTTTTAAATGTAAATTGCGTGTTGCGATTAAAAATACAATATATGCAGAGTATTTTAAGAATGAGATGTGTTTCAAATTGCACGTAGTTAATTCTTAACACGTCTAAGTATTTCATAACATTTACACTTTCATAGTAAATAAACATCTTGTATGAATTTTAGATACTTGTATCTAATTCCAGACATGTTACAATTAGAATATTTTCTCATTTATAAGCCCCAGGAAAACTTTACTCAAAATTTATTTGAGGGCTTAAAAAGCATATAGCAATTTTAGGAAGAAATAATTTTAATGAGAAGTATGAATAATTAATCCTAATTTATTTCGGCAATTTTCAAACGACCACACCATGTTAAAACTCATGGCACTGTCGTAATAGATTTGATATAATCATATAATTGTGTTGCATATAAAGTTATTCCTCATTTAAGAAGTAATTTGAGTGGTAGACGATCCAACGCTTGAAATCAGTTTTTTCAACTTTTTCTTTTTTTAAGAGTGAGGTTCAAAAAGAACTGTTAGGGATAGAAAATGGAAATGACATAAGACTCACTGTAGTATTGTTTATTGGTCTCTTTCCCTTCTTCTAATAAGTCCATGACTATGATGCCTTCCGTATCCTAAAAAAATTGTCAAAACACTTCCAGCTGAGGAAACAATCTCTTAGTTTTGAAGCAGAATCCCCGGAAGTAACTCCCTATTTCTCAGTTTCAGGGGCATAATGACGAATCCAGGACTAATCGATGGCAACAACTCAGCGTAAAATAACGACGACAAATCGACGCTTCTGCAATCAAAACTAACCAATGAATCAATGTCAGATTTGCTTGGATGTCCTTTTTCAAAGGGCCTTGCCAACTTCTCTTAGAAGTGCCATCAGTATTTTAAAAACAGATACGTTTTGAGCCACCCTAATATTGACAAATTAGATTTTATATTAATTTATTTTGCGAGTTGAATTCAAAAGTATTTCTTTAGTTTCAAATGGTTTAAAACGAGTGGCCGTGGTAGCGTAATGATCATGGTTGCGTACTAGTAAAATTAAATGATAGAATTAAAAATAAACTCAGATATAAATTATTGTAAACATAAGAAATAAAAAATATTGCTATTTTGAGTATAATGGTTTTTTTTTCGATCACGTATGCAATAAAAACATTTTCAGTACTTAAAATTTGAAAGTTGGGTCAAATCCTATGTAAGCCCCTGCCTTTGGCGAAGGGAAAAAAATCGCAACAGCTTATACCAACAAAAGTTGTTATTACTACTTTCATCAAATATGTATGCCAGAACTTAGCAGTAGTGCGCGGAATTCGTCGTCATTTTTTACTTTTCTTTTTAGAAAATGGGGTCCAATTCCAGAATCCAGTTGGAAGCTGAACTAGAGTAATCGTATTCCAATTTAATTTTTTTAAGCAGTTTCAAAAGCTTGTTTCCTCTTAGACGGAAAAAGAAAAAAAAGTATTTAAACTAAATATCAAAAGCAAAATGTATTGTATAATGTATACTTAATAATTATTTTAAAACTTATTTGTATGTTTCGCATTTATAAATTTCTCCAGTACTTAAACTCCTATCTTTAAAGTATCAACAAGTAATTTCTTTAAAATAAGGTTATTTTGTAGTTCTGTCTATAACCATGAATCATTTTCTCCATATTTTTTCCTTACATTAGATCTAAAATTTACTTAAATATAAAAGTCAACGCATTCACTTAAAGTTATAGTAGAAAATCTACTATTAAATGCATGCATCTTATTCTTGTAAATAGTAAATGTGTATCGCTTATGCAAAAGCAGGAGAATTATGCCTGTATACACATTTTCAATGGTTCCAGCTGAATCTGCATTGTTTCGCACTCATTGTATTCGGTACATCACTTACAGATATTTGTTTGTTAATACTTAATGCATATCTAAACACAGAATCAGGCCTTGTTTATAAAAATATGCAAATTTCTCACACCGATGCACCAAAAAGAATTATTAGCGGAATGAAATTTTTAAGAATTCTCGGTTCAGCTATTCTGAACTTACGCCAGCTGTTACTGACGAAGACGGACCGTTTCAAAGCTTAGATGATAGCGTGTTTCAAAGTAGTGAATTTGCATTGAAGCTAATGCATCCAAAGAACATTAACGTAGAAATACTATCTTGCTATGATTCGGATCAGCAGATGGAGAGGAAAGTGTACTTGTTTTAAGAAAACAAGATTATGCGCATGAAAATACTAAATTAATTCTTATTTATATTGTTCCACGCTCTTTGTGTTTCAAGATATTTGTACTTCGCATTTTCATTTGGTGTTGTAGAAATTCATTTGTTTGCTTCTTATTCTACTTTAAGAAGTTTGGACTTATTTTGAATAAGTTTACATATAGTTTATAGAGAGTTCATATAGGAATCTAGACTAACTCCAAGAAACTAAGAAATAAAATCATTAATTAATTTGACTAAATATTTTTACATACTCTCTGTTTGAGGGGTAAAAAACAATATTAAAATTCAATTTGAGGTAAATTGAATGATTTAGAAATATAACTTAAATATGGTAAGATTATGCCATTTATAATATAAGTTAATAAACTGAACTAAATAACTCCCTTTGAGCAAATTTATCCAAGACTAAAACAAACTAATACAAATTTAATACATAAAAGCCATTATTATGTTTTTAGGCTTTTTATAATAACCTAAATAAATAATAAAATTAATGATATTGATATTTTTTCTCGACTGGCGTCGCATACTAAATTAATAAAAAGCAGCAGACTTCAAGTCTTTATTACCAAGAACAAATTTCAGAAGATAAACATATGCTAACTAAAAGATTTAGAATCGATAGAAAATAATAAATTCTTATTTATAAACTAAAATAATTAATTCTATTATTAAAACCCGTCTTTAAAAACTAACGTAAATTTAATTTTCTGAATTAACTTTCGATTCTTTAGTTAAAAATTTACCTTTCATAATCTTCAATAATATGCATAATGATTAGGTACAAAAATGTCATTTTTCTAATTAATTGATTATAAGCAAAATTAAAAATAAATGAAATTTAATTAGGTTCGGATTTGATTTATTCTGAGAGATGTAGGCCTGATTAGATTTCTCTAATGACTTAAAATTTGATGAAAATAATATTTCAGTGCTGAATCCTTTCCTAGATTCAGACGATATAAATTTAGTATTGCACAATACTTTTATAATGTCGGTTGTAGCTGAAACAATTAATGCACAAGATAAAAATATAAGAAAATTGAAGTTGATCATCCAAATTTTATTTGTTTAATTTATATGGATCGATAATTTAACATGAATGTATAAAACAACAAATACACATAATTTCTACCCATGAGTATGGTAAATTCGTTTAAAGCTGTCTGACAAACTATTTGATCAAATTTAAAAATTTCGAAATGACTGATAGAAAAATGTTCCATTTCTCTAGGTGATTGAATTCAGCTCGACACTAACCAATGGGTAATGTTGCGAATTTCATTTTTCATTCGCGAATACTTTACATAATTCTACGAATGTCATTTTCTAATACTTCGGAATGTGAGTAATTACACAATTTAAAATATATATAATTGATATTTTTCCTGGAAACCTTTACAAGTTTATTCGAATATCATGTCATATAATAATATTTAATATAAATTTGTTTAATAAATTTCATTTTTCTATATTTTTGTTGAGAAATTTTTATAGGAGCTATAGGAATAAGGAGGATTTAGAATGAGATACCGACTATTATAATTTCAGTATCCACGTTTTAGTCTGAATTCATTATTTATTTATTCTAAATAATATAAAAATATTCCTCTTAGAAAAGCAACTAAAGAAATATCATTTTGTAATAAAACTGGAAAAATTTCTAACACTTTAGTTAAAAATATTCCTCCCAGAAATTTATACAGATAATGATGCAAAGTTTCGTTTTGATTTTAGATTGTCTATATAATATTTACAGTTGCTGGATTCGAAAGAAATTATTGAGCCCAAAAGTCTATAAATAGGGGCTTAGAATCGGAGATTAGGAATTGATGCGAAGCGACTAAGCGAAAAATCCAGACTTTAAGGACTTTTGGACTTTAAGCTCATTTTCTGAATTTTACGCTTGAACTCTTCAGCAGAACAGGGAAAAGATAACCAAAGAGCTTATTCGGAGGAAATTTTTTTCATTTCAAATTTTAATCAGTATTCTTTAAAATGAAAAGGAGTTGAAAAGAAACGAACTATTTGTGAGAACCAAAGAATTTTCTGCGCTATATCACAAATGTGAATTATTTACTGTGATAGATGTATGATTTTTTTCATGTATATATTTTTTGAATAAAATAATAATTCCCCTTATTTCTAAGTCAAAGGATACGGTAAACAAGAAAAATAATTGAAATGGAAACGATTTATTATTAAAGAGAGAACAATTTAATACATATAAATAAATATTCATAAATACAAAAAGATCTAAGAATATTAGACCGTTTGTCCTCAATAATATGCATGTTTTTTTAAAAAACTTAGTCTGAATTTCGAACTTAGTTTTTGCTAATAATGAAGGTTTTTTAATTATTGTTGTGTGCCAGAGTATTTGAAAAATAGAAAGAATAATTACGATTAAAATTTGTAAAATTTTAAATGGATTCATGACAGATAATATGTAGTCGTTGCACAACACACTCACAAAAATACTTTATATATATTTATATATATGTTGCTACTTAAATGGCACTTTCTTTATTCTATGTTTATCTATAACGCATTTTATCGAGTTGATAATAAAAGTCATAAATCAATCAATTAAATTCAAATCTCAAAGAGACAGTCATTATATATGTGTATATATACTAAGGTAGACCCTTCCTCAGAAATAAAAGAAACATTTTCGTTTTCTTATCACTATACCCCAGCTGCCTTTCACCTAGCTATGTAAAAAGGAGAAAAATTCTAATAAAAATGTCTTCTTGTTCACACAAAACCTTTTAAAAATTAAATTATTTAGATATTTTATTCATTTTACAATATTAATTTTATAATTTTGTAGCAATCTTTTCTTATATTTCTAAATTTGAAGCTGTATAGAAGTGAAATATATATGACATATACACATGTAACCTATAGATAAAATATTTATTAATGTGTAAAGTTCAATATTTATTTTTGTAAAATTAGTAAATTTTTGCAATTTTGTTCTTGAACTTATTTTATTTCTTCATTAAATAAGCCGAATAAATAGTGTTTGAACTACATTCTGACTTTTTGTATACGTTAGTGTATTTAAAATCAGATTTGGGAATTCGATATAATAAATCATAAGCCATATTATGGGGACTGACATTTCTTCTAAGCCTCTAAGAGCAGAATGAGTGTGAGACACCATGATTTTCTTTCACGGATTGGCCACTATATTAACGGTATATTCACGTTACTATAGAAAAGAAGACATCTCTCATCAGTTAGACAAGTATTTTGATCAACTGACAGCATGATACGTGTCAATAAACTTCTGAAATAACTATTTGCTCGGTTTAACTCTTCCATGTAATGCTGAGTATTGATTTTAGAGAAGTGTTGTAAAATGGCTAAATTTAATAAATGTATTATAGAATGGAACACAATATATTCAGAAATTCAAATGTTTTTCCAAATATATTTCAATCACACTACGTCACTACATTCCAACATCATTGAGAGAGAAACAGAGATCCTTCCATGACTTATAGCGTCACTGAATTTAATCATAATAGGTTATTGCAGGACACTTATAACACCTACAATAACTTAAACTTTCCAGAGGAACAATTGGGAAAACTGGTTGTCTTGGGAAATTTACACTGGTTTATTTCTCGGGTTGAGGGTAAATGTTGAGCTTAGCATAGATCAAATAAACATACTTAATATTTATTTTACACATCCGCTCAGCTGCAGCTTTCAGCGGAAGATTTAGCAGCTCACGCCTCCCACTTTAGTTGATTATCGACGGCAAACAGGAAGTTTCTACTATGTGGCTAGAAAAACCCTTCCAGTTCTAAATGATCTCAGACGATCTTCTTTCCCAGTACACCACTATTTTGAACTCAAAAATTCTCAGGGCGTAAGAAAATTTCACCGGATCTCCAAGGTAGTTTTCAAAGCATTTAGAATCCGAGTTTCAAAGTCCCAAGTAAAACCTTCACGTGTAGCTTCATCAACCTAGTAATCAAGAGAAGCCCCGAAACTGGTAAGATTGGTGAAAGAAGATTGCCTCAGAACCTGAGCTGACCCAACTGTTAAAAACCTCTTCCAAATAATCATTTTGGAAAAACTCTAGTCCTTCATCGAAAACCAAATTTTTACACGCCTAGCACTACATCAATATTCGCTGAGATTAAAGTGAAATTACCATATTTTCTTAGAGCACAGACCTGACATGTCGAGGGAGATTAATAATCTTTACAGAAGATAAGCAAGTGAGCTTATATTTCGATTTTCAAAGCTTCCCGTCCCACCCACGTGTGGAAAGTCAACATGTAACGAGATTTTCTCAAGAATTGCACAAGATCCAGCATCATCAAGATAATCCTTTCCCAAGACTCATAATAATGCTACACTTCTCTCAAAACATCTGACTCTAAATACCTTCACTTAACAAATTATAGGAAGATCTTATATATCATACTTAAGAATAGGTCCAATCAATTAAAATATTTCTTTAATGAAAAAATGATTACTAAATATGAAATTTTATTTATCGCTCAGGGTGAAAATAAAGCTTGAATAAATCTGAATATTGTAGTCTTTAAGGTATTGTTTGGAAATCCTTTACGTGAACAATAAATATTTTGAATTATTGTTTTTTTTGAACTTTCAAACCCAAAGCTACATTTAGAACTACATCTTAAGACTTGCAAGTTTATATAAATATAAATGACAAAAATAACGAAAAACCTCAAACATTAAGAGTGTTTCATAGAAGATATCTTTATCTCGAGGAACTTGCTTTTATAGTTTATCTCACAAGTGAAAAACCAACTCTTCCGCCAGACACTTGAGATAAAAACGTGTTGTTCAAATAAAACTGGAAGTTCTGTTGTCTTCTTGATCAAGATTCAGCAACTTACATCGTGGTAATCATTACATGAATAATGATAATAAATGCCATTGGTTATAATTATGCTGTTTCTCGATGGATTCAGATGCCCTAATTGTCCGTGCGTTGATAACACTCGCTTGATAACGAACCCGTGAACTCTGATTTGACAAAAGTTCCTCTCGAATAGATCTCAATCTGATTCGGGTGAGATTGATTCAATAGTAGCGTCATCATATTCACAAATACTGAACTACAAGGGAAATGCATTGAATAATCTGAATAGCGGGATTACAATAATTAGAGCAATAACCCATCTAGTGCAAAACATGTCCCAAGATCTCTTTGATTTTTGTCTCAAAGTTTGTTAATAAGTGCTCCACATAACATTAACTTCTCTCATGGAGGTGTATGATTAACACACTCTTTTGAGATACACCTGCTTGATAACCTCGCATAAAGTGATTGACTGACTTTACCTCAGCAGATTTGCTCTTGAGCGATAACTTCATGATGATAACGAAGTGATCATGGTTACAAACAGACCATACTGTACTTTCGATTAATCGTGTATTTTCCTAATTATATCATTAAAGTAAATATAAAAATAATTAGCCTTGCTAATTTAAGAGAAGATTAAATTCATCTAGGGACATATTGAGAATCAAAACTTTTTCTGAGAAAATATGCTAAGTTAGAAAGCAGATTTCTTTTGATCTAACACTGACATCTAATAGACACTGTTCTCAAAGTTTCTCCTGGTAATCTTTCCTTAGCTCATTAATGGCATCCCTCATAAAAAAGTTCTTTGATCCCACGCTTCTGCGGCAAAACCACGAACTAATCATAACTAATATTAAGAACGGGCTCATTAGGTTCTTAACAGCAAAACTATTTCCATATTGTTACTTTCAGACAAGATTCCTTCATAGTAATGTAACATATATAAAGCTAGGTCTGTTAAAATGGTCAAAACAAGAGCAGTAAACAATCCTGCACAGGAGAATTCACAGATACAAAATCGACCTGCGACCTTTCGAAGTGTCCATTCTGTCCAGTGCAGCTGGGGATTAATTTGAACCCTCAGGTATATGTCATGTTATAAAATCAGCTACTTGAACTAATATTTCATAAGTGAATAGATAGTTTGTAGCGCTCGTGAACTGGTTTTAAAATCTCGTAATATGTCCTGAAACTTTAACATTTCCAGGCTGTTCCGACTTCTAATAAACTTAACCTGAAGTCCGGAGTTTATTTGATGCACCAAACATTATTTTTGGCCTTTGTCTAACAATGAACCAGAATCAAAGGAATTCAAATCTTGATATTGTTCTGTTTCTTACTGATCCCTTTCTTGTCCCTTGATCCTTGTCAACTAAAACCAACCATGAGATAAATCACGGAAAATAAGAATACAGAGACAACCTCTTTTCGCCTGAAAACATGGGAGGTTCCAAGAAGCAGAAATCCACTTAACTCGTTCTCACTAACCTTTTGAACTGTGGTCGGATGATGAAGACTATACTCCTGAGCAGTCACCACCTCCTTTACATGTCTATAGCCCAACTCGAAGAGACGTCGTGGAGTTTAACATATTTAATGTGCACTACTCTTCACTGTAGAATCAGGATTCTAACTGATAGAGAATAGACCAAATATCGCCCACAAGCTCAATGTCTCAATAAGTTCCACAACTACAAACTAATTGAGTTTTGTGCTGACTCATGATATTTCTCACGGGATACCACTACGAGCCATTAAACAGAAAGCTGTTAGTGAAATGTTATTAATTGAAAGCGGTTATCTCGAAAGAAATGTACATTTTGGCCGTTGCACCTTGATAGAATAGATAATTCAAATTATAAACAATTTCATTATTTTACTCTGGCCCTTGTATTAAGTATATATATATATATATATATATAAAGAGGATAGCCTGGCAGTCTTTTGAGAAAATTAACTTTACGTTTTAGTGATAATTGATTTGATTTAAGATGAGACAAACTAGGGAGATAATTACAAACTTCATTAAGGTAACTGATAATTTTAAATAAGAACAAAAATATCTACTTAAGAATTCAAAACATAGTTCCGTAAAAGAAAAGTAATTAATTACAAACTTTCCAATATGTCATCGTTAAATACCATATTTCAAAAACAGTTTTAAAATACAACCTACAGGTATGTTTGAAATTAAGAAGAATCAAAACCATATTTTCTCCTATAGTATATTTTCATGAATAATTACTTTCAGAGATATTGAAGCAATAAACTAAACATGGACAAAGTGATAATGTAAGAAGAAAGTTACTATGAATATTCAGTTAATGAAGAAACTTTAATTGACTTCGTAACATATCCAACAAATACAGCCCTTGGCAGTGATTTATGAGCCAACCAAAATGAATAATGAGGGCTTTTAAATGAAAAATCCGGATTGACCCATGACGTAAATTAGAATTTTGTTAACGTTTGATGAATTATCTTTAATGTAATAAATACATATCCGTGGTACGGTTCTAATATTTCTGAATCAGCTGTTCAGCTGTTGTGTAATTTGAAAGAAAAAGGTTATAGCAGGTATTTTGGCAAAGAAACAAACCGTATTTAAAAACACACCTGCATATTTTCAATTAAGAATATCAGATAAATTTTATAGTGTAATATATTTAATAAAGTTACTTTATATTATTTTAGTTGCTTGATATAATACATATTTATTTTACTTATTCTGATTTTCAATATAGTTTAGAATTTAAAGAATACCATCAAATGCTTCAGAAAATGTTAGATGAAAGTTAAATTTTACAATAAATTTTAATAATCCAAGATAGGTCTTTCTGAAATATTGATGCTGACGTCAGTTTCTGTAATAAATAAGATAATTTATACTATTATTTATTGAAATGTACATTTAAATAGATACTTGCAAAATGAATTTATTAATGTAATGATAACCAATAACAGAAACAGGAACGTTAATTTAAACGTAAAGTTTCTAAAAGAATATGTTTAATGTATTTAAAATAAAAAGTTTATATGTATTAAGTTCAATTTAGTACTAGCTTCAATACATACAACTTGTTCTAATTTTCAGAGCACTCTGATTCACATTTAAAGGTTGTTATGAAATATTAGTTCATCGAAATATACATCTCATAACATTACTTTGGAAATATTTATGTTTATACATGAATAAGGAGACTTTAATTATAAAGAATTATATATGTTAAATAAGTAACTGTTTCTGATTAATTCAAACTATACATTATCGCTTTTCTAAATTTTAAAATTATCTAATGTATTCTGCAGAGATTAAATTATGTACAGCTATTATTAAATGATACTTAAAACAAATAATTTTTAAATCACCAAGGACATTAAAGAAGAAAACTGAAAGTATTTTTATTAATAACTTGAAGAAGTAATATGAAAAGAGAGAAATTAATAAAAGTGCAAAAGTAATTGAACTGTCTTAATTTTTCGATTGTGATAATGAAAACCTATTTCACATCTATATTAATAACATTTGGAATTATATTTTAGCTGCAATTTTTCTATAATGGAGAAATAAATTACTTTTATATTGTTTTTATAAATACTCATTATTTTTCTATTAACATTTGAACATTATGATTCATCTTTCATTCTATATGTTCCAAGCAAACTAATGCTTGGAAAATATGAAGCAAATATTTCTAAATTGTTTTCCGAGCAGAACAATATATGTGTGACATTACTACATTTTAAATTCTCTTAAAATCTTTATCATCCTTATAAGAACTTAAATGTGTAGAACAATCTTGTATATTGTAGAAGAAAATACATTGTGGAAGCAGTCACTTCAGACTCAACCATACACACAATAACACACAATAATAATAATATCACATTACTAATAACACATATATAAATGTGTAATTTAAATAAATATAATTGTGAGATAAAAATTCAACATTTTCATAATCTGAATATCTCATCTTTGAATAGTTCCGTATATTTAAAACATAATCCCATGAGCAGATACTTAACTGTATGCTGTAAATACAATTGAAATTTAATAAAAGTAGTAATATTATGTAATGTAACACGCATTTCAATGTTTCTTTAAGAGGTTGTAAGATCTTAATTTAAATATTGTAAGTTTTGAAATATTGTATAATAGATCTAAAAACAGTAATGCAAATTTTGAATTATTTTAAGTTTTTCTTGATTTTGGGGCTATGCTAGTATTCATTGATTTTATTTAGACATAGAAGGCAATTATTAAAACAACTTTCAAATAGAGTTACCCTTTAATGCATTGGGAAGTCCGTAATATAAGAGGTACATTAATCAAAAACATACCACCCCAGTGTATGAACATTCAAACTAATCCCTACATCCAATCAACACCAGGAAGTTTAAGAGAGCAAAATAAACTCTCTTTATAGGCTCATCTGAACATCGAAGCCTGATTTAGAAAGCAAGGGAGAATGTAAAATGAAAAGTCCTTTGAAAATGTAATTTTTCATCTATAATGTCTATTGTAATTCAAGACTGTATAAAACATATACATGAATCCTTACTTCTAATGTTTTGTCACATCACACCCTCAACATTTATAATCAAACCAAGTCAAGCCTTTAACTCAAATTTGTAGTTGTGCTATTACATATATTGAAGTGGACTTACATAAAGTTGCATCGAAAGTTTTAAAAAGGAAACTAACGATATTTATACAAAATTATTTTGATCACATTTTATTTTACCTTTATCCGTAAATTCAGAGATAATACAATATATACATATATATATATACATATACATAACCATATAAGGCGCGTGCGTGTGGCGTGCGCATGAGCATAGCTAATGCAACTCAAACGAAGCCACCA
>BMAW01047803.1:370804-391265 GCA_019974015.1 Nephila pilipes
TATTTTGCTTTGTTTTTTTTTATGCTTTGGCTAAGTAATTTGGGTTTTATCCCTTACTTTTATAAAATATTGTGTAACTTATAAATTATAATGTTGCTACAAATATAAATTTAAAAAAAAAAAAAAAAAATTCTATGGCTTTTTAAGCCACATTTTTTTTAACAGTAGTATGTTGAATTTGGTTACTGACTATACAGTCAGTGATACTGCCCTGACCACTACTTATAATGACGACTGAAAGACTTACGTATATTTTATTTATTATTAATGCACTGAAAAACAAGACATAATAATAATAGTCATAAGTTCGTTAAAAAGTTCAATTGAGAAGGAAAAAGAAGCATTTTAAATGAATTCCTAATTGCTTCGTGAAAACTGTAAAATCATCATTTTATATTTTCTTATAATTTAATAAATTTCGGTCAAACTAATATTTTTTTTATTACTAGAATCACAAAAATGCAAATATTTTAATTAGAGCTAGAATTTTTCTCTAAGTAAATTAAATTTTAATTGAGCAAAAAAATTTTTGACACAAAAAAAAAATTAAATTACTTGCTTAATTCTTTGAATTTTTGAAATTCATTAGGATAAAGCACAATTTAATTTTCTTTTAAACATGAAATTTTCCTTAAAAAGTGTTATTGCATGTAAAAATAAGTAATAATTTATGAAAACTTTTAATTCAGTTTTAAAACTAGAACTTTATATTTTGAGCTGAATGATTTTAAAAACTACAAAAGAAAGTTTGGAATAGTTAATATTATTTTATGGTTTAATTTAATAGCTTAACGATTTTTTAGGACCATGTATCTAACAGAAAGAAATTTAAATTAATTTACATAATTTTATTTGCTTACTAATATTTTATTTTATTGATAAGCTATAATGAAAGAATGGCTGAAAACTTTAATTAATTATTGTTTTTGAAAATAGTGATTAGGCAAATAATTATTGATTTTTATCAACACTGTTGTCTATGGAATTTCGTGAAGTTTGATTAAAAAAAATTCTATATTTAACTTCTGAATCAAAGAAAACATGCTGTGTTTGCTTGTATCTTTAAGTATATGTAAATGTTTAACTCAATTGTATTTATTTTTCTTCTCTAATTCTGTATAATTGAATAAAACCATTTTCACATGTGTAAGTGCGTTAAATACTTAATAACTTTTACAAATGTTTCATACAAACAAGAAAAACTCTTAATTTTTAATAATAACAATGAGAAGAAGAATGTACTGGAATGAAATTGTGTTAATAAATTTTTTTAAATAATTTCTAAATTGAAAAATTTAAAAATTTTATGTACGAAGTTTGCTTTATAATAATGTTCTTTTTGCATTATAAAAAAGAAAAATTACTAAAAAATGAGGTTAAAGTTTATAAATAAAATAATAAAAATATATACGTATTACAAATTATACACTAATTTATTTAAGAAATTAACACATTATAAAAAATATTATTTACTACTAATATAATCAAATAAAACTTTTCCTACTGTTTTTAATTATCTTTTAAATATCAGTCAATTTTCCTCGTTTTAATTTTTGAATAATATTTATCAACTATATCCATGTATATAACTTTTCACTTTAAGTCTTATAACCATATTACAATGCACAAATATCCAGCAGAGATAACCAAACGCTATCAAGCAAGGGTCAAACAGATTATTAATGTCTGGCCTAACTGATTCTGTACTAGCAAGAATCGGCTTGAACCCAATTAGTTACAGAAATGCCCATTAACAGACATTCCTAAGCCCATTAACAGACATCTCGCCCATTTACGTGGTTGATGCCCATTTACAGACATATCGCTGTTTGTTTCTTCCTAAAATGGTACTGTATGGTAAAACTGATAACACTTCAACAGTTCATCTTTGTCACGAATTATAATAGGAAAGTCCCTAATGCTCGGAAATTGGCTTTACGGCTATTTGTATAAGAATCTCGGAGTCACAAGATTGAACACAATTGTTACGAAACTAAACTTTCATCTCTAGTTTAATTTTAAGCATTTATTGAACGATAAATTTGTGAGAAGAAAAGAGTTCCAAGATGTTCAAGTATATTTTGTGAATTAGAACCCGTTAATATATTTTGTTTTGTAAAATATACAAATGTAGTTTATTCGTGGTGTAAAATCATATTACATAAATAAACAATTAAATAAAATTAAGAATGTTTTGAACAATTTAATGTATAATTCCTTCGAAATATAAATAGTTAGATATTTTTCCTCTATTGTAATTTTTTTTTCTCTAAATTAAAATTGCAGTAGTTGAGTTTTTTTTAGTCAATTAAAAATAACAAATATAAATTATACATGCAATTTATATTGAGACAATTTACTCGCAAGACTAAACGTCATCGAGTGAAATTTGTGTTTTTAACTTACCAACAAATTTCGATGTCGATTTTAAGATTTAGATTGGTTGATGAAATTAAAAAATTAAATAATTAAAATAATACAGCTATTGACACGTTGAAGACTTTCTGATTTCTATTTACAATACCCTAGAATATTACTTTAATTAGATTGAATGATTTATTAGCCACCATAGGGGCTTTGGATTTAGTACAAACGCACAATGACATCCTTGGTCATTTTTCAAAATAAAGTGTGAAAATACACATGACTTGTTTGATCTCTATCAACCAATACACTATAGTTTCCGTATGAATTTCAGTCGTCTCAATGAAGTATAATATCAGCATTTGGAATAGATTGATTCCTAAATTTTATTTTATTTTCATTTTATGGAACCAATAACTACATTTAGTTAAAAATATGTTCAACATAATATTTTATCAAATGCTTTAATTCAAATATTAGTACATGAGCGTGTGCACATTTATTTATTTTATACTTTTTGTTATCAAAATTTTCGTTCGGTAGAAGTTATATAATCATACAAGAACTATTAAAACATAATTTAAACTGTGTTTAGTGTGTGATAGTGTATTTAGCTTTCACAAATATTTGTATGGAATATTTAAATATTTATAAAAGTAAAATTTGTACCTTTGGAGTCTACATATATTCTTTGAAAAACTTTGCATTGATCTATTGTTTTATTACTTCATTTTACAGCAACAATAAATAAATCTACCTTAAAATATTTTTGTTATAATTTATGATTTGTATCCGTTTTTAGATTTGACAAGAATATCTTTGTTTAGTTAATATTTTTCCTTCAATCTAAAATTTTAATGCCTATAGCAGAATTATCTGTTTTCAAACTTCTTGATGTAAGCATTTGACATTGTTATAGATCCTTTTAAGATAGCTTTATAATATTTTGGCCGAAAGAGATAGTTGTTTCTCTAGAAAAAAAAGCTACTGTGAAAGTTGATTGTGTATTCAGAATAATCTATTTTAGTGTAGTTACCCGTAAAAAGAATTTGAACCTGTAATCAGAATAATACTTTTAATGAACACAATTGTTAAAAAAAATTAAAACGGTTTTAAATATGAAGCAGAGTGCACTGAAATCATGTTGTTCTGCACGCCTTCTATCAGCAATAAAAATAAAAAGATGTATTAAAAAGTTGAGCATTAAAATTCTATTTATAAATTGATTTAAATATATATCAGTACTTCTTTATTTATTTTTCGAAAATATGAAACAAAGCAAAAATCATGCAATCGCATAAAGAGGAGAGGAACTAATATACAAAAAATGAACAATACTGTTTACATTCTATTTGTTTTATTAATCAAAATAATATTAAGAAAAATTTCATAAAAGATCAATTTAATTCGAAATAAACTTTATTTATTGTTTTACAATAAAATATTCACATGCCATTTAGAATCAATATAAAATTTATAAAATATATTTTCGAATTTTAAAATGGTAAGTTAAATTTAAAACACTCCAAATAAGGCTTAGTTATTTAATTACGATGTATTAATTTATCTTTTTTTTTATTCAACCCTTGAAAAAGTCCACGTTTATTAAAAATGTATTTTATAAACAATAACTACAACTACATAACAATGGTTAAATTTGGGAAAAAAAATATGGATTGCAACATTCTTTAAAAGTCATTTTGATATCTGTAATCATTACGTAAGGGAGCTTAAAAACATGAAATAGTGATTTCTCTTTATTTTGTGATTATCTTTGTTCATCTTAATTTCTTAAACGTAGCAATCTCCAAAAGTAGAATTGAGATTTTTAATCATTGCTTAATTTTTTTTTTTTGAAAAAACGATCTTATGATGAAATGGTATATCATATTTACTTCCTGAGACATTTGTTTTCACATTTCTTCCCCTTGATTCGTTTTTATTATGCGACATAAAAGTACCAATTTGTATGATTTGACAACGACGAGAGGGGAAAAACAGTTTAAGTCCCTTCAATGCGCTGGGGATTTCTTTCTTTTGGTAATGTGCCTTTTTCTTTCCTGTTATTACTGAAATCTTTGGTATTTTTCTTTCAAAATTGAATATTATACATTTTTTGTACTAGCTAAAATAAAACTCGCTTGGATGTTCTTAGGAATATATTGACAGAAAGTAGTTTTTCAAAATTATATTCTGTCTCCATTGTGCTTGAAACAATCATTGACACTACTGTAAATGCATTATTCTTTATTTCTAATAATCAATATACTCATCTTAAATTAAATTATACAAAAAAATATTCAAGTACATCCAAATAACTAAAAATAGTAAATTAATTTTAAAATATGAAGGCATTATTTGAACGATATATTTTTACTGATTTGTCTACGGTTTTAAAATTAAATCAAGTTGATTATTTGCATTGAAATTACTTTCTGAAAATTTGGTGAAGTTTCACATTTATAATGCAATACAACTAATTTAAAAGCTATATTTCTTACATAAGTTCAACATTGATTGATATTTTTATCTTAATGTTAATAAGTTTATGTATTTAAAATTATTTTTGTGGCTTAACTTGAATTCCTTTTCTATTTGCCTTAATTTTAAGACTTCTTCATTTTTAAGCGTTTCTATATTATAATAAAATAAAGCTTAATGTAAAAAAATGTTAATATTTCAAGGAATGAACTAATAAAAAAAATCACGTTAGCACTTTTTGAAATCAAATACTACACATAAGCTAGCACGCAGCTTTCTAATATTTCCGAATGAAAGTTAAGAAAAAAAAAGTAAATACTTTATTGGAATTAGTGCATAATATTTAAATTAGAGCAACATGTTCGAACTAAAATACGTGTATTTAAATAAATATTTCTGACATCTCAGTAAACAATAAACCCTCATCAAATGTCTCGTTCACTAAGTTCTTACGCATTTATTTTCATAAACATAGACAGAAAAAAATACTATTTATAAAACGTTGCAGCGTATTGTATTGCACAAACTATAAGCTGAAATCTGTGAATAATGGATTATTATTTTTTCCAATTCTATTGCACACATTAACTACAAAAACTGTTAGGAAACGATTTATTGAAATAAATGTAACTCAGAGATACAAAATAATGGTTGAGTTTAAATTTGTAACTCCTCTCTCCTCATTATTTAAATCAACAGACAGCGTAAAAGTTTAATTAAATATTCAACAAGGTCACAAATATAATTGAAGAGACCTCAGAAAAATAAAATTATTGATTATTATCTTTCTTCGCATATTATGCAATTTTAATCTTATCTCTCAAATAATCCTCAATTCATCTGAATCCGAATTTAGTATTAAAGAAGGAAGTTTCAGCTTACCAACTCACACATCTTGAGTTAGGTATTGCCAAAAATATACTCCTTTTAACATTTACTCCAACTGAGAATAACTTCTAATCGATTTTAATCACTGAAGATCATCTACTGCAATTCTGTTCAATTTCTAAATTATTAACCTCTACCAATAACGCACAATCAATTCACTTTCAATTCTATTTTGTTGAAACATCAAGTGACGGTATATCGAATCACTTGCAACTTTTTCACCTTGCCATGAGATGATACTTTGGAATAATTTATTTCTGCATGCGTGGGTATGCAAATTACGAGTGTTCTGATAGCCCACCTATAATAATGGAATTTGAACCCGTGCAGCCATCAGAAGAACACAGCAGAAAAAGAAAAGGTATGTTTGCTTTTGTTGATCTGACTCCTGTTCACCGCCAACTATCCAACCTGATTTCCCTCCAAGACATGCCCAGATTTCATTCCCTCAGTCAATGACAAGGATCTGTCGAATTCATTTGGATGAGTAGAAGTCCTCTCAAATCAGTATTCATCGTTTTCGCTATGTAACTAATCAGAACTCTTTGTGGTCATTTTTCAAATGTTTGAATCTTGCTTGTATTGATGTTTACTAGGTTACTCGACAGAGTTGCTCTTTGTCACTATATTTCAAACAAACTTGATAAGTTTTTGATACGACCTGTATCTCTTCAGTTATCAATTCGTTATTATTTTTGTTAATGTTTAAATTAATTCATTTTTTATTTTTGTTCTATTTGGAAGAGTGATATTCTTATACACAATTTTAATATGATAAATGAATGTAGAAGTTTTAAGAATTTTATTATCCTATATCATTCTCAACAACTGATATGAGTCTTCTCAAATGTGTAATACGTTTGTGTGCATCTTATCATCTTTTCACTCTCTATAATCTCAAATCAATTATCAAACTTTTTATCTTCACCTAACTTGAGAAATAAAGTTTCATTTGAATGGAAAGAAATGTAAATTTAAATATAAAAACAGGAAGTAACCCCATATTTTAGTTAAGAGAAGATTTACGATTAGCCCAACGTTACACATACTATTCTTAAAAAGTATTACAAATGCGAAAAAGAACTACACCTCTTAAACAGGAAACAATTTCAATTTTGCTTTCATTCCGTTTCAAAAGTTCTGCATGTTGTCATTTCCTTTTACACCACAACCATTATACGTGGTAGTTATTCTCCTCAAAGTCATTGGAGCGTGTTGTTATCTGTACTGAATGCAGTGAGGTTTCCAATGTAATCACCAGCATAAAAACTTCAAAATATTTGTTTGTAGAATATCTAGTTCAAGATATCCAAACAAGTTGATTTCTATGGGCCCAGAGCAAAACACATTCAAACTATCCACTAGCTCAATGAGAAGTACCTGATCCACCAAGACTCATTTTTTACTTAAAACAGCGTTCTTGAATTGTCAAAACTGGCAGTGTAGAATGCTGTCATGGCCTGGCATATGAAATCTCCATTTCCTTCTGAATGTGTCTACACTGGAACAAGACACAAATATTTCGCAGTTTCTAAAACACAAAAACGCTTTCCGGTAGTCTTTCGTGGTCTTGATGTTTTGAAGAAGAAAATAAATTGTTTTTTCTAGTTACTTTGAACGAGGAAATAAGTAGATGTTCATTTGGTGGCTTATATGGAAAAGTAAAAATATGGGGGAAAACAAAAAAAAAAAAACATCTACTTTTTCTTCCTACTTTTAGAACTGAAGAATGCATGTAATATTTTTGTACTTATATCATTTTGAAATCAGTTGATTACTTTGAAATAAATTTGCATATTCAACTAGCAAACAATTTATAAGAAAAATACAGATTTAATCCACTGAAAGGTACTTTAAGTTATTATTAATAAGATATAAGTAATAAGATAAATAAATAACAATGCCCTATATATGTGAGTCATATGTTAAAATACTATTCGCTCTTTCTGTTGTCAGTTTATAAATTTAGCTTAAGACGAGCTTATCTCGGACAGGTCACATAAGGTATTTGAGTATTCTAAGTTTCTTAATGTTACAAAAAAAATAGTTCGAAACTCTCATCAGCAACACCTTTATGCTTCTCAAATAATGTACACTTTATTTAAACGGAAATATTCAAGCGTATACTGTATAAAAATTAGTATATATAAAAATCAAATATACTTAAATCATATATCTTTAGAATATTTTTTAAATTTAAGATAAATATAATAAAACATTTGTGTTAAAACATAGAGACATTTTATAAAATCATAAAGTTTTTGATTTTTCTAAATGTTATGCTTAATTCCGTTATTCTTGATGGATGATATGGTCTTACTTTCGTAAAATTAGTATACTTTATTTTTTCATAATGCGCAATTAGGAGATCTCGAAATACAAAAAAAATGATGTTATCCAATGTAAAAAAATTTCATTTTTTCATCAAAAAATCATTTCAAGGGAATAATTGTGGAAACATATTTATTCAGAAGTAAAGCTAAAACTATTTCGTGGAAGATTATTTTTCTCCCCAAGGATGAAATGTCTTAAGATTCCATCAGTTTTTCTGATAATTGCTTCTAAGGATGTATTTTTTTACATTATGCTCATTTTTCTTTACTAAAATTTAAAAAAAAAAACTATAAATATTAATGACACTTATTATTGTAGAAAATTGAAGTTAAGCCTTTGAGATGAAGAAAAAATAGCTCTGAATAAATATAGCCTTTTAACAAAGGAAAAAATATATATAAGTATATAAATAAGAAATTAAATTAAAGTAATATATCTTCATTTTGATTTTATATTTTAAAATTTAATAATGAATATATTAAACGATGCGTTTCCTAGAATAATTTTGAATTACAAAGAGGTAAGTTTATAGGTTAAAAATATCATACTTCGTTATCATTTACTTAGATTATTTATAACTATCTTTTTTTTTGCGACGATAGTTTTCCCGTTATTCTTATACAATAAACGTTTTATTGATACAATAATATTTATATCACACATTTCGTTTGCTAAAATATTTTTATATAAAATATTTAGTAGAGAATTTTTATTCTAAAATTTTTTATCTTAATCACTTCAACTCTGAGTTTTATCAATTTATCTCAAATTTTAAGGTCAAATTTCAAAAATGAAACAAATTGATGATTGAAATATGTATAAGAAAATATAAAATAGAAAAAAAAAAAGATAAGATATCAAAATAAGTAGAGATAAATTTATATCAGAAACTGTATTATAATTTGAGAAACATAAAATGTTACATAAATTTAAAATGAAATAAGTTCAGTGCTATGGATATTTTTGAACTATTTATATCTTCAATGAAATACACAAAAAATTTAACGTAAGCTAATATTTTTGTAACAGATAGATTTTATTTACGTAGTGCAAATGTGCTCCACAAATGTCATTTATAGTATATATTACTTTGTAGATCTACTTCTACAATAATATTTAAAGACAAAATTACAAAACATACTTGCTATATAAGAATTCCTTCACTTGACCCTAAAAATAAGACCTAAACTAATGTTTGTAAATCACAATTCTAGTTTTGTATGATCGATTCCCCTATCTTATTATCCAACGAAGTTCTCTATTCATTACAATTAGACAGAGGTCCATTCCTAGAAATTTCTTATTCTAGAGGTTCATTCCTAGAAATTTATTATTCTAGAGGTCCATTCCTAGAAATGTTTTATACTAGAGGTCCATTACCAGAAATTTCTTAATCTAGAAGTCCATTCCTAGAAATTTCTTATTCTAGAGGTCCATTCCTAGATCTTCTAGGAAATTTCTCATTATAAGTCATAAGAAAGACAAAATGCCTGAAATTCTAAGTAACTCTAACGAGCTGTAACAAACTGAAGATTCACAAGCATCAGTATATTAATTTAAGGAACACAGGTATTTAATAGGCATATCATTGATTATTCAGTACCCACACGATTCTGTAACAGTATTTCGGTTTGAGAAACCAGATAATGAATGTCCATCATATTCTACTTAAATATTTTAGATATTTCTTCTGAATACATCTTAATATTTAAATTTGAAAGAGTAGTCAACAGCTAAAATATAAGTTTGGGTAAATATTCGGTAAAGAGAAGATCTTTAATAAAGAGTACACAAAATAAATCAGTTTATTAGTAAAATTAAATGAGTTTAATGATGTTTAAATATATTTCATATAGTAACACATCATGTTGCAGAATTTTATTAAAGAGGAAAGTTGAAAAATATGCATATTGATTACAATATATATGTTTTTTAAAAAATGAAAATGAATAGGTATTAATAAGTAATTATTTCTTCTTAGAATTATTGCAATGATAATAAAAATAAATATAATTAATAATTTTAATTACTTTATCTCCATTGTTTAAATTTTATCTTTGAAATAGTTTCAGTATTTTCAAACAAAATTTAACAATTTTATATTTGCTTATTATTATAGTTTTGAAGTTCTCATAAATTAATCACAATTTGTATTACATATGTATTACGTAATACGATATGAGTTTTCACAATGAAGTTTCGCTATACAATTCGTAATACATTGTAAGTTTTATTAAATTTAATAATTTTATCTAGTTAAAATATTATAAACTTTTAAACAAGCAACATATTACAATTTTCTCTATAAATAAAAAATTAGTTATTGCATGTTTTTAAGCAACACAGAACTCTTAAAATTTTGAAAAAAAAATCATATCATTTTTAAGAACTCTATTTTCTATATTAATTTTGAAGTTTCATTTAGCTCTTTTATAAGAGCTAAATTGTAAAAGTAGGGAATAAATCAATAATTATTTCATTAATAGTACTAAACCAATTTTAGAGTACAATTGTGTAAAAATTTGAGAAAGTAAATTAAGAGCGTATAAAATTTTAATTGTTCATAAAAGATTACAATTGTATTTTTTAAAAAACTCTAAATTAGGAAAAGAATAATTTTACGGTACCAAATTTAATTACTAATTTTTCTTTGAACATAAATCAATAAACTTTTACGTTATAATTTTCATACTTTCTATGGATGTAAAACTGATAGTAAAAATAAACCCAACAAATGTTACTGCTGGAAGATTACTTCTGCTCCTTAAATAATATATGTACTGCATTGAAAAAAATTTATTCATTAAATATTAGTTAAGGCAAAAAAAAGTAAGCTATATTAAAATGATTTATATTTTTCTTCTTGCAACAACAAATTTTTTATAACTGAGTACACAAAATTTTTTAATATTATGGATTTAAGATATAATAATTTTTAATCATAATTATTTCTTAAATTTTATGTATTATAAATATTTTTCCTATTAGTCTTTAATTTAGAATTATTGAGGCAATTTTTTTTTCTTCTTTGAGTTAAAATAACTAGTTTTATTTTATAAGATTTAATTAACAACTTTGCAATGAATTTTGATGAGTTATTTCATACTCGTAATTTAAATTTTTTTTTTTTTTAAGAAAAAAACTTTAGTGCTTATGAAAATTAACACTACGCTTAATCAAAATAAATTTCATATGTTGAAAAATAAAACTTCTTTCTATTACATTTTTGTTCCGCAACAGAATTTTTATTTAATTACGCATTTAATTTATTTGTAAAATAAATATGTTCAACTCTGTTTAAACAATTATTTTTCTCCTTTCTTATAGCAAAAAACATTAACTTATGTATATAGTAAAAAATTATATAGATGTTTGTATACAGAGCTGATTAGACAGCTTAGATTTCCTTTATCATATTTCATTTTGCTTCGTATTTTTTCTTTTTGTTGAACGAGTGAATATTATTTTTCTTATTGTTTTAATTATTCATACTTAGAGTAATAAAATTAAAGAATGTTTTTGAAAAATGTGAATATAGTTTCACATTCATTACAGATTTTTTTTAAATTTAACGTTGAAAACAACATTAAGAAATGTACAATTTTTTCTTAATTTTCTTACAAAATAGTAATTTTAAGAAAAATTTATTATTATTAGGATAAATTCTTAGCTATTTCGATATAAAATGTTCATTTTTAAGTGTATATATTAAATTAGGGTAACTGTTCATGAATAATATGCATACATCCAACGCCCTAATGGTAATCACTAACCGAGTTAACCATCGGAGTTATATATATATATATATATATATATATATATATATATTCAAATTACTGTATTGAAGTAAATCAAACTTATAATCATTAATTTATTACAGAAATCCAGAACCATATATTATAACGGTAGATCTGCTTAAATTTCTCTCTCTCTCTCTCAGTACAAATTTAAGATATCCATTACCAATAGCACTCTTTTTGCTCTTTGTTTAGACATTAAATAAGAATCAGTCAATAAAAAACTTCATTCATAGCACATAAATAAATATTTGTGATAAATACTATGAGTATGATTAAAATTTTCATTCATTAATAAATATGACTATTATTAAAATCATATACTTTTCTAGAACTACCTCAGTTTTTAAAACACTTTTAAAGACATTACATATAGAAAACTTTACGCACAGATTTCTTTGCTTAACTGATTGCATAAACATGTCTACAAAAAAATGACAGTTAAGTGGCTTAATTTTTGGTTAAAGATAACTACAGATATTTTAAGGAATATTTTTTCTAGAAATAATAAGCATGAAAAAATATTTTTTTTAATTATTTAACATTCCGAAAATAAATAATAACAATTTTTATTTTACATTTACTATTGTTATCTCATATCATATAATGCTTAGCAAATTCAAAACTTACAAATGTATTTAACGTTTCAAAATTTTTAAGAATAATCATGGATAGAGAGATACTGTTCTAAGCCATTACGCTTCATTCCATACATATTAAGACATATTATATCATATATGAAAGCATAAAACAAATTAGAAGTTAAAATTTACTAATGTATCATTTGTTATCTATTCGAAATACCCAAAATAAAGCAAAAAAATTACTTACATAACATTCTACGATTTCGAATCTCTAAGTGTTTTTGTTGATTAAAATTGATATTCTAAATTCTTCTTCCATTATTTTTATAAAAATAAACAATCCTTGTTCTTATGCTTTTATTTCTCTTAAAAACATATACATGGGAAAATTGTGCTCTTGAAAAAGTATGCATTATTACTCTTTGAAACAGAACTTTTCTATGTTTTAATACGAAATGTATCTATTGGAGTAAAAAAAATATCTGCTTTGCTACTTTTGTGTTATCTATTTACTTTTGTGTCGCCCTTTATCGCGACATAAAATGTACAGACAATTTAAATATACTTAAATAAGAGGCTTATAAATGTTAATGTAAGGTATGAGAAATTCATTTTTGGCAAAAAGAAAGGAATTCTTCTGATTAATTTGTAAATTATTTTGCTTCTAAATTACAAAGAACATATGAATGCTGCAATTACAAAGTATTAGAATAACATTTTTATATCTAATTGAGAATAATCATAGATGTTAGTCGTTTATTTGCTCCATTTTGTGCGTAGAATAACATTTATATTTTAAATAATATAATTTTTAAATATAATTAAATAATAATAATTTTTAATATAATTAAATAATAATAATTTTTAAATTGTTTTTCGGCACTGATATCTGAATAGAACAACAATATTATTCACATTTAAAGTACTATTTATTATTTAATTGTTACATCAAGCTTTGAAAGTTAATAACAATGTAATCATTTAAGTTTATGTTTCACTATTAAATGCTTTTAAAAAAAGTAATTCTATAACGTCCTGTATCAATAAATATTTTTTATAAATGTTAATAAAAGTGCTGTATGGTTATTTTGATTACTGAGCTTCAATAAATAATTATAATTCTTTTGAAATTTGGATTACTCAAGCTCCATTTTTCTAATTTCATTTTATCATAAGCTCTTGATTAATAATTAAATTCAAAATAAAGATTCTATGGTCATTCTGGACATATTGCATGTCATTTTTCATTAATTGAAATTTTCAGGATCAATTAAATAAAATTTTTCCCACTAGTGTAATATAGAATTGAAGATAATTTCTATTCTTTTTAGAGTTTAGAAAAACATTACTATTTCTAATTAATTTTTATGAAAAAATGCTGTCAGAGATATTTTCTTTCCCATAAACAAAAACCTATTCAGCTTTGATGATATATTTTTTTAAATCTAGTGAACTGTGTTATTAGATTAATTCTTGGCATCATATCTGATATTGACTAATTTACTTACCTAATGAATTTTTATATTTGATGCATTTCATGTATTTATCATGATGTTACTGAATATGAGAATTCGAGAGTAAAATATGTTATTTTAAAAGAACTTAATATTAAAAATACTTTCACTGTAACTCATTTTAATTAAAATGACTATTTATATAAAAATGACTATTTTATTTAAAATAACCCCTAATTCCAAAACACAGTACCCATGATTATGTGTGCTGAAATTGTTTTCTTAAGCTTCACTTTTTCGGTGATCCTGAATGACTCCATTCTCAACTTTAAATGCTTACATCCATATTCTTACCATTCCATCGCTCATTAAGCTTTTTCTTTAAGCAATTCATTAATCTACTGATGCACCTCGACAGCTTTCACGTTTTTTACATGCAGAAAACGAATCACAGTGCGTATTTCGCAATCGGCATCATTTTAAATGCTCGTAAATAAACGTGAACTAGGATGAATACTTCCGTGCCGGTGAATAATTAAATAACATATATAGGTACTGAATACAACTGGATGAAATGGCAACAATAGTTTCGGCTGCAGCTGTTATATTTAAAATGTTATATATATATATATATATATATATAAAGGGTATTTTTCTGCTATTATAAGTTTCTACTCACTTCCTTAATATGATGTAAATGAGTTACTATAAATATTATCGGTTATAAAACTATTATCTTTTCTTATAGCGACTGAAACTTTAGTTAAAATTTATCCCATTAGAAAGTCATACACTTACCTGAAAAAATAAGATATTTTTCAATGAGTAAATTATATTGCAATAATTTTTAAAAGCTACGTATATAAATTCCTAAGTATATATGTTCAGATTTCTAGGTATATAACATATATGTACCAATTATCAAATTAAAGATTGATTCATCTCTTATAGGTAATATTTTATTACACACGTAATTAATTTTGGCATCTATGTATCTCAAACTATGGGAAAAATTTATAAAAGAAATATAAAACGCTTATACAGTTTGGAAGGAGTACTTATCTAAAATATAATTTACTTAATATTATTGTATGGCTGTTATATTGTGTAAAAAAGTACATTGACAAAAACACGTAACATACGCAATGTTTTAATATTTGTTAATATTTGCTTTAAAAAAAACGAATATTTTGTATCTATTTTGTGTACACAAACATGAATGTTATAGAAATATCATTAGAATTAATAAACGTTGTAGGTGAAGAAGTTAATTTGAAATACAAATTTTATGCCATAAAATTCTTCAGTTTGTTCCCATTTACTTTTATTATGTATAATTCAACATTTTAAATCTCTATTTTTTATTTCACCTTCTATTTCAGAGAACTCGAAACGCATCCTTTTTTGATACGTATTTTTTTTTTTTACTTTAAGTTGTTATGAAACTTTTTTTATTCGTTATATTAACTGAAATATATAAAAGATATTAGTTTTAAAAGCGAATTATGCTTTAGAAAACAGTTTTTTTTCTCTACTGCTTTGGTTATAGTATTGCTAAAATCTTGTAGAATAATTCATTCTAATGATATTTTAGTTTCTGTCCCGGTAGTGCTGTCTCAATTTAATGTTATAAATATTAGAAGAGAAATCTACAATGAAGACATACCTGTAGGTTATTGTAAATAATTCATAATTAGAAATAATTAAAGCACAGTTATAATTAATATAACAATTTGCTCGAAGCCCGTTACAATATAGTATATAACATATATAAACATTATTCCTCGTTCCACACTTTAATTTACTGCATTTGGTTATACATACTTGTTGACTGTTAATGTATTTATATATTTAAAAAATGCTTTTTAATTATCTTGTGTGGTTGTAAATTTATTTTTTCAGATTTAGTTTAAGCAATCAATATTAATTTTATGTTTAAGTATAGTGTAACAGAATCAAGCTTCTAACTAAAAAGTAGGCATGATTTTGCTAAAAGTTATATTAAAAATCAAATTTATATTAAGATGACAAATAATTTATAAGAACCTAAATTAGTTTATCAAATATATTATTTATATTTGCTAAAAGTTTAATTAAAATCAAATTTATTATAAGGTGACATGAACAATGCAAATATTTTTTTTTAATATTTTAAATTATATTTTAATTATATTTATATAAGATAATACTATGTAACAGTCAAAAACAAAAAAAAATTGGAATTTATTGAATAGAACTAATAAAATTCGAATTATTAAAAATTAACAATTTTTTAAATTACTAAAAATCCTACTTAAGAGGATTGAGTAAGTGAAATTTGACCTAAAATCCTTTTTACATTTTTGTATCATTAATAATATAGACTTTTTTCTTTCAAACGACGTGTCATACTTGTTCAAAAAAAAAAGAAAAAAAAAAAAAAAACGGAAGTGTTGGAGTTTTTTAATTCTTTCTTTAAGTTCTTCATCTCATTTCATGGCACCTCATTTTATGCTTTACATATATTATCTCTGTTTAACTTTTCTAATTTTCTTACTATTGATGAATTGACAACAATAATGTTAATTACTACTGCTTTTTTACAATTTTTAATTGTTTGTAAAGTTCTTTGAGTGATTTTTATTGTTATCATACAATATTATACAATATTGTATAATATTGTATAATAATATTTTATGATAACAAAAATCACTCAATAGCACCTTTATTGTTATATATTCTAAGAAACTTTCAAACATTTAAGATATTGTTGAGTGCATCTTGTCTTGCACACTTAGATTGTACTATATTTTCTTTACCAAATAAGATTTTACTGGTAGAAAACAGTTAGTTAACTTACTTAGAATATCGCAAAGTAAGAGTATATTCATAAACAGTAAAAGTGTTGGAAATAGTCAATGGTTAGTGATATTGAGACTGTTGTTGAAAAGAATGATAATGTTGAAAGTGTAAAAGAGCCTTATTAAACTATTCTTTCTTTCAGCATAATGAATAAGATAAAAATACCGATTCTGGGTATGGAATTATATGATTCATGTTTTGAAGTGTGTTTTGGATAAATTTTCTGCCTTGAAAAACTGTAATGGGAGCATATCTGTGGGACGATGAATAGACGTTGCATAAGAATTACAGATCTTTTGGAAATATTGGATGCCTTTGAAAATGCAGCTAGATATTTAGTCTGAATATATTCATTGGTTGTCGAGTAATGAAATAATATCCAGTGATGAGTAATAACTCTTGACAATTGGAACTGAAAGCTTATGTGGTTTTCATCGTGGTGTCCAAGCAAAAGACAAAACGTGTGACCATATGCATACGTATACTTCTCTACCAATAATGGAAGTTGCCAAGCTTTTGCTTAGAGATTTTGCAAATCCAGTGCTTCTAAGAAAATATCTTTATGGGAAAGCACAGAATTTTAACGAATCTGTGAATAGTGTCGTCAGGGCTCGTGTACCAAAAACTTTGTTTGTGACAACCCAAACTTTAAAATTTGGTGCTTTTAACACTTTTTTTTGCTTTAATGTATGAAGTATAAGAAAGTGTCATACTTTATGCAGAAAAGAAATTCATCCAGGTAATCACTGCGTGAAAAGTATGGAGGAATTAGACAAAGAACGCATTAACGTAAGAGAACAGAAACTATCCATACATCGTAAATATGTCATAAAAAGAAACAAAATTACAAAAAGGAAGCTTGACATTTCTTATGAGGCCAAGGATGGTGGAATTATTCATAAAAATAAAGATATTATTAAATTTAACTTCTTAATTTAACTTAATCAACAATTAAGATATCAATGAAATCTTTAAAGGAAATTTTCGAAAAACATAGGTTTTTCATGTTCATGTTCCTTTTCCTCAATATCTATGAAACTTAAGAATTAAGTTTTCTTAGACTGTTTTTGATGAATTTTTGAGAATTGTTTATTTTATGCTATAAAATTGTTTCAAAAATACTAATTTAAGGGTGATTATGAATAAATAATTAATAAAAGATTTTCCATTTTACTTAGGAATAAAATGGTGTATTAAGTATGTAAAATATGTTATTTTAACTTCCATAAAAATTTCATTTCAAGTTGGTGAATTTAACATGGGAGAGATAGGACTTTCCCAGTCCCCTTAAGTATGCACATTATTTTACAAAATATGTTTTTAAATGTTTCATAGTGTATGTAGTGCGATCGAATAAAATGTGTATGGAGTTTCTTCTGAAGCTATTGCTTAATTTATTATTATTTTTTTATTGTTAAACATACAAAAAGCCTTAAGAATTCCTTGTGAAATATTTTTATAAAAAAATTTCAAAGTAAAAACTTATGTACTTTTTTAAAAAAAACAATTACTACACATCTTAGAGATAACTCTTTGCACAGCTCTGTAAACTTATATTTTAGAACACTCATTCAGAAATGATTTCAAATCCTTATTTCATTTGGTAAATATAATTTAGGATTTTGAAAAAAAAAGAATATGAAAAAAAAATTCATCTTGAGAGATATATTAATTTAAAGTTAACAGACGAATCTGAAAAGGGAATTTTGCAGTATTGTCAACTTTTCTATCGTGTATTAATATGATTAAATAACTTAATAAAAATATTGATACAATTCTAGAATTTTACAAACTTATCTGGAAGGATTTAAGGAATCACGGAAGCTGATAAAATATCAATATTTTGATGTATTTTCGGGGGCACTATGTCATATTAATGTTATTAAATCTTTTCATATGATTTAATGCATCGAAATAAAATGGAAAAACCATAAGAGTCCTTACGATGTGTTCAAATAATCTTATAAGGACCCAGGGTATTAAATTACTTGGGTTACTAGATCTCTAACTCAATATTAATAAGGTTTTGTCTAATATCTTTCTTTCATCTTACTAAAATAGTCGAACTGTGATATTTTCAGTTTATTATAACAACTATTGATCAATAGAAATTTTAGTATCAGTCCCTTCAATACTAATTTATTTAATACTATTAAATCCTTAAAAAGTTATAATGGATATCTTGAATTGTTTTAATACTACTTTATTAAGTTTTCCTTTAAAAATTCTTTAACATTTTTATGTCGAACTACGTGGTAAAAATTCTGACTTATATTAAAATATTACATGTTGTTTTAAAAAAGGAAAACTAAATAAAAAAAATAAGTCTGCACTTCCAGAATGTTCGTAACTGGGCTTTTAGTCCCGCGTCAGTTAAATTTTGCGTAATATATAATATATAGAGTTAATGTTTCCTAGAATTTAATTAAAATAAGCATACTAAGAGCTCAGTTTATTTCATTTAGCTGTGTTTTTTTGGTTATAATATATTACCATTTAAAAGCAAGCAAACTTATTTTGACATATATTTCCTTTAACAAGGAGAAGAATATTAATAACATTTTTTAGTCAGTTTACTAACTTTTTATTATTTTGTTGTTTTTATTGTTTTTGGTTTATTGTTTTTGTTTTATTGTTTTGTTTTCTTGCTAAGTGCGAAGGGATGTATTTCTAAAAAAATGTCAACTGGAAAATTTCTAAAATAGGAATTATGAAACCTGATTTTAATTTTTTTTTCTTAGTAATTCTGAAAGAATAATAGTTGTAAGAATTCATTTCATTTCCTTTCATCTTCTTTTTCATTTTATCTTTAATTCTCATTTTTAAACTGGTATTTTAACTTCCGTGTATAAATACACTTATTTTTAATTCTCTGCAATTCCTAACTATATAGCAATTTTTTTGGACTTTACTGTTACGTGAGTATAATAACTTCTTAATACTTTCATTTAACTTATTTATCTGTCATGAACATGCATATAAGCAAAAAATATTTCTCTGTGTTTTTTGTTTGTAAACTATACTGCTCCATCCACTTTTCAGATCATCTGATACCTTTAAATTTATATTTCTCCATATAGAATTTTTGTTCATCTACATGTTTCGAAGTCCAAAGATTTTTTTACCATTTGAAGCAGGGGTGTGAAATTTTTATGAGTATTTTTATGTATAAATGTTGTAAAACTGTACAGGAAGATGTGTATAATATGCTAATTTCATATTTCATAGTACCAGCATATTAAGCACATTCTTTGCTCGGAATACAAAAGAGTTGACTACTCGGCTTCAGTTTTTTTTTTTTTTTTTTTGTTTATATATAATATTGCCGTATCCACATTTCATATCTTCTGTTAACTTTAAATTGGTATTTTTCCATGTTAAATGTTTGTTCATACACTATTTTTCAAAACACTTAGGTCCTTTTGGCAATTTAATTAGGAATGTAAAACCTTTTTCTGAGCATTCTGAAATGTAAATTTGGTTGAACTAGGTATAATTATATATTCTTTTTTTAGAAAACGGAAAAGTGGACTTGTAAGCCTCCAACTGGTAAGTGCAATTAAAATCCTGCAGTAATTCTATCTTAAATATAGTTGCAATAGAATGTGACAAAAAAAATCCTTAAACATTAAAACCATGAATTATCTGAAATTTGGTATTCAGTTATACATATATATATATATATATATATATATATATATATATATATATATATATA
>BMAW01047803.1:394047-434814 GCA_019974015.1 Nephila pilipes
ATATATATATATATATATATATATATATATATATATATATATATATAGTTATATATATATATGACTGTTTTCGAGCTAAATCTGCATCTACTTGTGACTTATTTAATCGTGATTAGAAAATATCATTTATTTAAGAATGAGAAAATAATAAGCAACCATAGAAATAGTTTCTTCTGTAAATTGGATATTAAGATTACAATTCCAGTATGACTAACTCGATAAATGTTTTTTTCTCTTTCTTATTCCTCAAAGGAGCATCTTCCATGAGGAAGTAAAACATACTTCCTCTCTTTCACGCTCATTTATAAATCTCTGAGCCCCCCAGCTTGGTGGAATAAAAATGCAGCTTACTCATTGGGGCATCCTTTGCTTTGAAATATGCACAAGGAAGGTATTAAGACGAGCGAGATGTCTCATCTAAAGATTTCCCCGAAAAAAAAAATCTTACTCCTTTTCATTCTTTTCTTGGACGTGATGTGGATTCCAGATTACCCAGATCTGTATTTGGGCCACCACGAAACGTACGCAAACTGGAATTGTTCTCTTTCTTTTTTTCGTTCCTTTTTATTGCTGCCTCCCGCATATACATAGGTCTCGTTAAGTTGTTTCTACAAGATACGATGAAATGGCAAAAGAAGGGAATGCAAATCATGTGAATTTTTAAGGGCTTGGATTTCAGTTATTTTATTTGTGTTTGAACACATATAGAATGTTTGGGAATTTAGGTTGGAACATACAGAGCTAGTTTATGTATTCGGATGCTAAGAAGGTTTTGATTTCAGTATTCTGTTTGATAAGTTAATCACTAACCAATATCAGGACGGAGCATTTAAATAAAAAATAAATTCTTCTAGAAAAGATACATAGAAAACAAAGGAAAGAGAATCGTTTCTTAGTTGAAATTTAAAATACATTTCTGCCCAGTTTTCTTTCATATTTATACATAGAAGTAAAAAAAAGTTTAATAAGAGTTGGTCTTACAGGGAAATATTTTTTCCTTATTTAACTAAAAGGAATTTTTATACTCAACGTATTCATCTTCTTAGTAGGATTTTCTTTTTATTTAATTATTTGTTTGTTTCCGTCTTTTCTATTTAGGATCTAGTCTTGGAAAAAATTAGAGATTTGAAAGAAAATTATATTCATTTAGTGTTTTGTTAATGATATGTGACTCATTTCTGTCGAGTTAAACCTTATACAAGTTACGCTTTTAGGTATCTTAATTTATCTGAAATATTAAGCAAAGGTAAAAACAACTCAGGAGACAAGTGATTTTGTATCGAAAGTTTGTCGTCTAAATTTTGTATCAATATTACTTTGTGTGACAATCTGAAGTATTGCAATTGCTTTTAACATTTTGAAATGTAAAATCATAAACAAAAAATAACTTTCATATCTTTTACAAAAAAAAAATCTAAAATTTTAATCTCTTTTCCACCGAAGGATAATTCTAGTAATAAGTGCAATAAAATAAGCAGTCAGAAATTATGTTTATTGTTACCTTGTGCAACTTATGGCAAATTTCCGCAATAAAATGCAAAAAATGCATTGATTATAAGAACTCTGTTATTTATAAAGAAGTATTACAAGTAAATAATTTTTGCAAATTTATACCAATTAGATAGTAAATACTAGGATTGGTTGTTTTCTTTTATAGAAGATTAATTTTTATTACACACGCATCTTCACCTTAAGACTCCCATTAGCCAAATCCTATACGGCCGCGGTAGCCTAGTGGTCAAGGACGTGGACTAGCAACAGACGGCTTTCGTTCAGTCGCGGGTTCGATCCTTGGCCGCCAAAGACCCGCCGTGTAGCCGGGGCTGATGCACGTTAAATCTTTTCGGGGCCCAAAGTCTTCCCGTTGGTGTGGTGTGGATGTTTGGAGAGGGGGGTGCCAGCTCAGGTGTCGTCCTCGTCACTTGACCATGGTTCAAAATTACGAGGTCCGTCGCCAATAGCCCTTGTGTTGCTTCTAGCGCGACGTTAATAAAAACTAAACTAAAACTAGCCAAATCCTATGTATATATATATATATAGTTATATATATATATATATGTATAATTAAAAAAAATTAAGAAGGAATAATTAAATTAATTAATTAGCAGTTGTATAGATGTAAAACTCTATTGCAGTTGTATAGATGATACTAAAGGGTTCTTTTTAAAAAGAGAAATCATATTAATTATCTTTTTAATGAAAAATGCAATAAATGGGAAACATATAGTTTATTTTTGTAAGCCTGAAAACACACATAGAAAGAAAAATAGACAAGCATTGCAAGAAACTATTAAAAAAGTGACAAATGTACCACAAAAATTATTCAACTTATAAATGATGACACTAAGACAAAATTATACACATGAAAAAGTAGAATGTAAAGCTTACAAAACAATGATAGTTAAAAGAATACTCATAAAAAAAAGAAATAAATTTTTTATGTTTTGAACCTGATTTAATGCTTGTTAAACTATGTTTTTCAGGCACTAAACTTACCCAAACAGAAAAAAAAATGTTATAAACAAAAATGGTAATACCATAAATTCAAAATATCAAGATGAAAAATAAAACAATAAAGCTCAAAATATAGGAATTATTTTTCTGAATTATAGATGAAGCTTTTAAAAACGAAAATTACTATAATTTAAATTTTTTTTGTTTCGAATTATTCTTCATAAAATTCCAAGAATAATATGCTTGTTGACGTTTTTTTACAAAAAATATTTCAAAGTTCATGCAAATATCTCATATTTTAATCACAAGTCTAAAAATACGTAATATATGATTATAAATTATATTTCTAAATATACTCAGGCTTACTTAACTCCTTCATAATAGTACTTTTAGAATCTTATTGTTTTTCTAACAAAAAAATTGCAATGTCTTTTATTTTTTAAGAAAAAAGAGAAGTTTGCCATAATTTTTATTAGTATTTTAAAAAAAGTGTAACATCCTGAATATATCTAAACATCTTAAACTAGTTTGATCAACAAAGTTATCTTCACAAAAATGTACGTAAATATTAGTAATACAATTACTTACACGCCATCCTTGTTATATATTTTTAATATGTATATATATTTATTATAATGAACTATATAATTTTATTTTGTTGCTTAACTGAGCAATAAAAGTTTTTATATGCCAAAAACCTATTAATATTAAATTTTTTATAAATCCTTGTTAGAACTTTATTAAGATCTATATCAATGAAATAATTACGATCTGTAAAATTATAGTTATAAACACCTTAAATCTGTTTAATATTAATATATTCGATATATGCATAATGTACTATTTTCAATAATGCTTGTATTTTTCAGATTATGTATAATATTTTTTTTTGCTTTTTGCCAGAAAAAGTAATTGAAGTATTTGAAGCATTGGTGACTGTTCAAATTTAATAAATGTTTGGTGTAATATATATATATATATATATATATATATATATATATATATATAGAGAGAGAGAGAGAGAGAGAGAGAGAGAGAGAGAGATAAAGAGAATATAAATGGTGTGATAACATTTTTAACTGCGGTGAGTTTAGTAGTAAAAGAATAGTAAGAGTGAAAGTTCAGAGAGTATGTCTTCGAAGATTAAATAGGCTTGCAGAAAAGGAAATAGATGGTTAAAATTATGTTAGAATGGAGTAATCATCTATGAACAGATATCTAGTAGACGCCACAATAAAAGTTTTGTATGGAGTCAGAACCAGATAAACGTGTTCAGAAAAGTAAACATTTATAACATACTTTTATCTGTAGGTTTGGACATGGGTATGGACTTATTTCAAGCATATAGTAACGAATAAAAAGCAATATAAATTCAATGATTGTCTGACATTATAATCAATAATCTACAATTGTTAACTAGCGATAGAACTATTAAATGAGAGAAGGGAAATATGGGTATTATAAATGAATAATATGTAAAAAAGGCTAATAAACATGGTTTATAAGCTAAGAATAAATAACTATATATCGTTCTTCAAGTGCAGAAAGATTCATGAAATTATGAAGCAGTCTCTTTCCTAACAAATCCATATTTATTCTGGTAATTTTTAGCAAACACACTGTATTTTCTTTTACAGGATGAATTGAACACACACACACATTCAAAATATACAATCGAACTAGTTCAATATTCGCGTATTCGCTGAATAGTCATATTACCTCATTTGCAGAAGTCGTATACATAACGTCTCACCGTAGGCACAATGGCTCATAATCCTTACGATATTGTTCTAGAAAGTTTTAGATTGGTCTATGATCATCTTATTTTATCGCTAAATTTCAGGACATAACAACATTTGAATACCAAATTTGTCACCTACTAGTGCAATATTTATTTACATATTTTAACATAACAAAAAGGTCGGTCCAGTCAGAATAGCGTCTTTACAAGGAAAACAAATTCCAAACTTACGCGTTTCAATACTCCCGTCTTTACAGACTGTACGTTCTAGGTCCATGTTCATCTCAAGAGGATTTTTCTTCAATGCTTCCACCATACGGAGTTATTCTTTCGATACGTGTAATATTTGTCTCAGATATCGGTGAAATCTGAACAATAATACCAATTAAAGCTTAATAACTGTTAATGGACCCTTCCAATGATTCCTCAACTTTAGAATGAGTTTCACGAAGTATTGTCAGGTTGTAAAGCCGAGCACACTTCTTTGAAACAATATTTCACACTTTTATGTCATAACGGTTGTTCGTCCATTCTTCACAATATTAATTATTTCTCGATGATGGAAATCTCCAAACATACACAGTCTAACATACTTATAAGGCGAGAAGGATATATCACTTGGTCTCCCAAAGGGTGAAGATTAACTCAGGTCACAGGGTAAACAAAGATTTCGACGCAGCAACATTTCTCAAGATAAACAGTGAGTCGCCTCATATATAGTACTTTGGTAGACCTGGAGAAGTAAAAAAGATAAGTAAATTTTATCTGATTGATTTTTAGAATTGTACAAATTCGGCTTCTTAAAACCAAACAAATCAGCAATAATAGTTATAATTTATAGCATTACGCACATACGGATCAATTAAAATGTAGATAAAGATTTATACATATTTATCAGTTATTTCTAATTAATAATTAAAACTTTACTATTCTGCTACTAATATTACACCGTTTAATTTAAATATATCAAGAATTTAAATCCGAACTAAGTAATGAAAAAGTAAAATATATTTTTAAGGAAAACAGCATAATTACATCTGAATACTAATGCAAAGGGAGCATGTTGTTTTTAATACGATAAAAATAGAATGCTAATGTACCATATCTATAAAAATAGATTTGCTGATGATATGATTTGAGGAAGAGAAAGCAGATTTTATGAACAATTCTATTTTCAAAACAGTGATAAAACTGTAATGAGAGTCTTACTGGGTAATTGTAACTTTACTGTTTTTTGAATAAATAAACTGATATCTAAGGGCAAAAAACAGATGAAAAGAAAACTTTTTTGTGAAAAAATTCAATTATTCGCTCTTTTGATGAAGTAATTCAATTGTTGAGACATCAAGCGTAGTTAAACTTTAAAACCCCTTACTATCATTTTGAAAAGTAACTGAAAAATAAGTAAAAACTGTATCTAAAAACGTCTCATCCTTTTCAGACCGAAATAGGAATAGAAGGCTTTACTTGAAAACAACTAAGAGATCTTTTAGGATCAAAAAAGTATTGTTTCGTAAATGTATTTCAATTCCTGAAATTCTCTTTGAATTACATTTCTTGTATTTCTCGAAATGATTTCAAAAACTGAACGAGAAAGGCTTCTGATATATTTTCGAAAATAATCTTTCATGTTCGATATATATCAAATGATTCCTTTTATTCTTAGAAGATTAAGGATTGCTTATTCAATCAGTTGTATATTTAGTACACTTCGTGAATTAAAATTGCACATTTAAACACATATTATATCTATTCGATTATATATCCGTTTTCATTTCTTCTGCATACAGAACCATAGTATAGTTTTTAAAATTTTATTTAAGAGGTGAAAAACAAAAATAAATATATCACAGTTCTATTAAATACCGTATAGATGATTTCATCGCGAAATTTTCAAGCACGACAGTCATAATTTTTTTCAGGTATAATACAATTATTATCAGTTTATTTTCCTTTCATTTGTTCGAAATCAACACTCTCTTTTTAAAACTGATACTTCATTGAATAGTTACATAAAGGAGGATAAACAAGAGGTTATTGTACCGATTTGTTATTATTATTAAAGCTTTTACTCAGGATTTGTTTCATAAGAGAATTTAAAAATAAAAGCTGTTAAATTATGCAAATATCTCTGAATACGCATTATATTATTTCAACATCACATTACTGTATCTCAATATGTGACAAAGGATATTTCAGGACCCATATTAAAAACAAAAAAAGCTAGTGTATCGTTAAATTATATAATTTTCCATGTTGATACTTATCTAAGAGGTACTTGAATGATTTTTCTTATTATGGTTGCTTTGTCTTGGTATAAATAGAGCTTTGAAGTAATGTTTTTCTTTTGCTTATCCATTACTGATCTCCATACATATTTGAAGTTTCTTAACATTACTTAAAAAATGTGTGGAGATTAAACATTTCTTCATTGATGTCATAACTCAAATATTATATTTTGAATTTAATAACCATAATAAAAAAATTCAGATGCATAATGAAAAAATATCTCAAATAAAAAGAGAATTGCTCCATGAAAATAATCTCTTATTTATTTTTTTTCTTTTTGAATTTCAGCCTTTCTTTTATATATTGTAATATCTTCAATGATATGACGTGTCGTAAAATCAACATTTAGTTAATATACTCGCATATAGCGTAAAATCAATCAATATTGAAATATATGAGGATAATTCTACCTACCACATTTGCTTAGTATTCTTTTTAAGTTGATGAAAGACAAAATAATTGTGCTTCCAACAGCACAAAACAGCTAGAAAAAGAATACCCACGAAACATTATTATTATAGTAAACTGCTTCTAATTTTTATATATTTTTTCTTAATTTCCTTATACAAATCAGGTAGCTAAACTATCATTTTCTTCAATAACACAAGCAATAATGAAACGAAATCTGTTCTTGAAATTCATTACGCAAAATAGATAATTATTTATATCAAAATAACAATTCATAACATTTGGAGACCTGAAGCGTTTTAAAATTCTACAAACTTTTAAAGGAATTTTTATTATTTCTTCCATATCCTCAGAGGAAAATCATCGTATTTGATATCTACCATTAGATTTTGAATTGCAGGCAGTGACATCTTATATTATCTATCGTGAATATGTTTCAAAATAATCTAATTAGAATTATTTTATTAAAGAGTTAATTGTAGTATGTATTACTCAAAGAGAATGTATGTGTTGCCTTTTTTTATAAATATTATTTTACGTATTTTGAATTTTTGTGATTATTAAATAATAAGTGTTATTTTAATCAATAAAGATGCTTGAAAATGGTTAGTTAATAGAAAATGTGAAAATGATTTCAATTACTTTTAAAATGTTTCTTCTCATTTTTATGATTGAGATTTCTTGCGGTTTTGTATTTAAAAAAGCATTTATTTCAATTTAGACAGTTTCGTTTTTAATTGAGTATCATAAATATAAATTATTATTTTCTTGAATTAGAAATGTTTGATTTTAAGTAGTTCACTCTATGAAAAAAGGAGCAAAACCAAAACATTAATATTTTTTTCCACTGTTACATAGCAACATGGAAAGGGAATTTAAATGTCTTGCATAACAGAATTTATTTCTTCAACAGCACTTTTCTACAAAGTTGTTCTTTTCATTCAAAAAACAAGCAGAAAAAGTAAAGAAAACGATATTTGCTTTGCAATAATAGAAACAGAATTCATTTAAGAAAAAGCAGTCAGTGGAACATCTTGGGATTATAGAATCGTATAAATAGTTATATTTGTAAAATTCGGGATCATTCATAACTAAACCTTGTATATTATGAAATGTTTTTTAATTTCTTTGAGAGGAAAAAATCTAACATGTATGCAACTAAATTAATACAGAATCGTTTGAGGTATTTGTTTAACTTTAAACTTATATTGTTATGAAAAATAAGTTGACTACTATTGAAAGCAGGTACAAGCAGTGGTAGACTTAAACATACAGAAAATAAAAAAAATCAGAATAATTTATGGTTTAAAAATAAGAAATGCCATGTTTTCCTCAAATAATGCTAATAGTTGAGTAATCCGTCTCTCCACTGGGTATGCAGAAAACTTTTCTTCAAAAGCAAAATTATTTGTTCCACGCAATGAACTTGGACAAGTACCACCATTGACTGCAAGAGATATCTTTGTTGACATGAAATAGTAGAGAAATCTATTAAACTCTCTGTAGAAACACTCTTACATATCTTCATATATATGGTAAATTTATTTCTTAAATTCAAACTCGAAAAATTTAAATTTTAATTATCTGAACAGAAACATACAATAATTATATTAAAAAGAAGGGAATAAAAATCGATGTCACGTATTGACTTTATTTTTAACCAATTTTAAGTTATTTTCACGAAAGAAAAACAATTTTACTAATATTTTAACGTTATTAGTGCATTCAAAATTTTATTATTGTAGAGTGTATAATATCTCATTATTAGTACTTGAAAAAAATTGTAAATATATTTACATTAATTATGAGATTTCCTCTACTTTTCCATTTGACATTTTTACATGCTATTTAGTTCTTTGAATGTGGAAATATTAAATTATGTTGCAGCGACTCTTTTCAATACCGAAGTCGAAAGTTAAAGCGACTTGAAAATTAACCCGAAAGAGACGTCTCTATTAGCCTAGTTGATAAAGGCCCGAAAAAAAGCAACCAATAAACTTTTTGTTTTCAAATCCACTGGTCCAGGGATCGAAACAGCCACAGGCATTCAATGTCAACTACCCGCTCCCTTTCCATTGGGTGAAACATTAGCACGATCCTTTAGCATAAATATAAATATGTAGTAGCAGATCTGGAAATATTTACGAGCAGCATACTCACTATTTAAAGAATGAGATTCTACATTTGGAAGGAATCCGATCTCAGAATTTTATTTTAGGGTTTGAACTCCAGCCAAAAACAGTTACTATTATTTTATCTTAGTTTTTTTATTTTTTGCCTGATATATCATTACAAGCTACAACCAATTTTCTTTTGTAGCAGCCGCTGCTCTACACGTAATGAAATAGATATATTACAAGATAATTGAATGGTAAATACGATGATTTTGAATGAGCCGTCTACATTTTTGTTAAGCGACTCGCCGAGGGATTTTCTCTCACCTCCACAGAAGAATTTGTCGACAACCCGAACTAAATAGTTGCTGCCAGTCACCAAATCGTTCTTTGGGAGAAAGGCTAAAGTCGGGGTGGATCCGAAGATTTTAAAGTAATTTTTACTTCCATCCTCCACCGATCTAAAAGGGAGAGAATCTGTAGTAATATATTTGGTAATAAGTGCGAATAGTATGTTCTCTGTTGAAGTTGTGAGATTTTTTGGAGACAAACTGATGTCAGAATTTAATTTAAAGAATTGAATTCCAGCGAAATAAAAGCTGTTATTATCTATATCTTACCATAATTTTGCTACTGTTTGCGTGATCTACCCTAGCAGACTACAATGGTATTTGCCATAAAAGTTTTATCTGAGGTGTATTGCTTGTAGAAATCAAATTACTTCTGTATAGTATATAATTAATTCATATTCTTCTGTATGTTGTGCTGCGGTCATTGTAAATAATATTATACTTTTGTTGTAATGTTGCTGTAATCAAAAGTAATGAATGCATTTTCTGCAATTTTCACTTATTTTATAACCTTCATTAAAAGTTCTACATTTCTTTAAGTATGATTAATATTTTAACCCATTACAAACTACTTACTTCCCGGCTGTTTGTTACTACAATAGGGAAAAACATATTTTGAGGGGTGAAATGTACGAGACCTTTCTATAACACATAACTGGAAATATTCAAGGAGCATCCCCCAAAATTTCTGATTTCATGGTTGAATGAGCTTTTAAAATTTAATTTCTAAATTTGTTATGTGTTATTTTTACTACGAATTAACGAGAGAATTATGAAATATTTTTAACTAGATAATGCTAACATATGAAAACAACACTTAATATTTCAACTTTCAAAAATGCGAAAATAATTTAACATCAATCTTTATTTATTGAGTTGAGTATTCGGTCTTGCTATGTGTGTGGCTTTTTTTTTTCAAAAATTTCCATTATACTAAACATCATAATGTATACAAAAGCATGCAATGGTGTTAACTATATTTTCACATCATTTTAAGAATATTCTTTAGAATTATTACTGTCACTCAGATTTATAAGAAAAATAAATATCATATATTCAAAAGAAAGTGAGAAAAAAAAAAGAAAAAATAATAAAATTTAAAAAATTAAGAAAAAAATATAAGAAAAGAATATAAGAAATAAATTCTTAGCTACCTCATTAAAGTAATATTTTATCCAATATAAATTTTTCCAAACTTAATAAATGCAAGTCAAACTTAAGCACTTTATTGTTACTGAAAAGAACCTTAATGATTTTCCAGCAGTTAAATTTTTTCAACAAAATAAATTAAATTTTAATTAAATAAAAATATTTCTACAGTAAAAATATATTATTTAAAGTACTTTTTATGTGGTTATGATTTAGTACTAGAAGATTTAAAGTTAGTTTTTTAACACTATAACTCTTTTTAAGAACTGAAGGAGAATGTAAAAAATAGTGCTTTTCTAAATTCATAGAAGTCATTAATTTAAATTTAAGAAAGAAAATTTCTTTTTTTACCTCAAAGTCATTAAGAATTATAAATTAAAACCCCTGTGAAAATTAATAAAGCTGTAGTATCAAAAATAAAATAATACTTACTATTACAAGCACTAATTATTATTTTAATTTATTACTTCATGAAATTTTATGGCTATATTTTGAAAAAAAATGAATTTTAGAATTAATTTGAATAAAAACGCAATTCATTTACTTCTATATGTACTTTATGGCGTTATATAGCAATAATGTTATTAATTTATGAACTCAATTTTAATAAGTTATTTTTAAGGAATCTTGGTAAGATTTGGATTAGGAAATTTAAGGATTTATTACTAATTTAAAGTAAAAGTATAACAATTATTTTTATCTCAAAACGTACGTGAAATCTTAATTCGAAATTTATTAATTATCCTACAATACTATTCGAATAAATACCCTTCTGAGAAGCATTGATGTTTCTAAAATTTATTCTTTTTAGAAATATTGCACCTGAACTAGAAGTTAAAATTTATCTATTTAATGCTACTAAATCGCTATAATTTCTAATATAATTTTTAATATTTCTACGAAACTCTGATAGATTACAATACTGCAAATTTAAATAAGATATCACTTAAAATGATAAATTACCATGACATTAAATAAATAGTTTAATTGATGGCATAGAGGAAAATAAATTTTCTTAATTTTTTTGATTCTGTTCTTTCAAGAAAAGACAATTTAAACTTGCTGTAATTTTTAAAAAAATAAATGATTACCATCTCAAATATTCGTAATTTTTTAACCTATGGACTATGAAGAACTTGCAGGTCACAAATGCATTCCATCAAAGTACCAAAATTTATCAATCTCGGATCAAACAGATAATAGTCATCTTAAATAAAAATGGATTTGCAGAAATTTTTATAATTATTCTTAACTAATAGATATTATATAAAGTAAATTACATACATAAATAAAATATTATTAAAGTAACAAACTAAAATATAAAGTTAAGAATAAATGAACTGTTAACATAAATGAAGATTAATTTTCTTAAATTTTTTAAATAAAGGAAAATTTCAAGTGCTATGAAATCTTTATAAAACAAACTATCTGAAATTTCTAATCAACTATATATTATGGTACTTGAGATTCATAAACTAATTTCAGTATAAATATATTCCTCTGTGGGAAAAAAAATGCTTCCAATCGAGGATGACATGGATATGTATCCTATATATATATAGGTATATATATATACATAGTATATATATAAGGAATGAATTTATAAGGATTTTAAAATTCCTCTTAATCGATGGATTATATGAAATAGATTACGAATATAATTTAAAATAATAAATTAGTACATTTTTAAACAATTAAACTAGTATTAAATCTTCTTAACTAGTAATTAAAATCTTCTATTATATCATTCGAATCAAATTCAGCATTAAATGATGCAAATTCTTTACAAAAAACATTTACCGTCTCTAATAATCTATAATTTTCTTTTCTTGATCTCAATGTACAAATTACAGTAAGCCAATACATTTCATCGGATCACCAAATGGTGTCAATAAAGGATCAGACAGATAGTTGCTATCTCAAACAGAAATGGATTTGCAGGAATTGGCCGGTCCTGAATAATTAAAGAGCTACCCATTAACAGTTGGTATTCCTTAATTGGATACCCCGCTGTTTGCTACATCACGTAACGTTACAGCAGCAGTACAGTTGTTCAGCACTTGGACTGTTCGTCTTTGTCAATGCTCATAAGTGGAAATTGCTCCCAGGCCAGGAATAGACCCCTTTAGTAATTGTACCGAATCATGAACATCGTCAAGCTCTAAGGATCGTGTCTTACCTGTGATTTCCGAAAATTCTTCTAATAATAATTTATAGGATTAGAAAAGAAGCACTTGAATGATTAATTTTCTATTTTGATTTTCATAGCTTTAATATAACATCACACTAGAATTTTTTAGATGTAATATAATTACATTACAATATGTATTAGAAAGAGAGTGTTACAATAAATTAAATTATGTAAATATAATTGTACGTAACAGTGAAATTTCAAAGAATATTTAACTACACTAAGAGTTGAACTACACTAAGAGTTGAGAAAAGAATAAATAAATAAATGAACAAGTTATATATATTGTTCATTTATATGATATAAGGTTATTGTTGCAAAAGTTAAAGGAAATATTTGGCTTAAAAGTAAATTTAAGTAGGGACAATGAATGTTTATAATTCCATAGTAAATCACGTATGCGAAATTCAAAATCAGTAACATAAGGACACATGATTTATGATATACTTTGAGGCAAAGAAATATAAATAAAACTTGATGTTTTAGTTCTGATGCATGTATTTATCTTTATTCAATATCCTTGAAAAATTTATTTCACGGAAAAATTTATATTACAGTGATTTATTTCACTGAAAAATTTATTTTACAGTGAAAATGCTCTTTTTCAATATCCTTGAAAAAGAGCATTTTCACTGTAAAATAAATTTTCTTATCAATAATTGCTTGAAATATATTATTTTAATTACGATTGTTGTTACCTCTCTGTTGTGTTCCACTTTTGGATAGTTCGCCTTTGTTAAGACTCACAAAAGGAAATCACCTCCTACACTGTACAGGAAGGAGTTCCTTTGGTTATTGTAACTAGTATTGAACATTGCCAAGTTCAAGGATTGTACCTTTCGTGTGTGGGAGTTCAAACATTCTTTAAAATAATACACTTAAAGATTTTAGAAGAAATTATTGAATTCTAAAGTTTACTTCATAGAACTGTTCTTAAATTTTACAGAGATGATATAAAATCATTGCAATATATTTCAGAAATAATGGTACAATAATTTAAAACAAATATAAATATTTATAACATTTAAAGCTCTAAAATTATTAAAATTAAACTAAGAGCTTCAATACTTTTTGATAATGTAAAATAAAATCACAAACAGTCGAACATTATTTATATTCAATAAATTTTCTAAATTAGAAAAGTATTATAAAGATTAAATAAATAATTTGCTTCAAAAACAAATTTAAATAACAATAACACATCCATATAGTTTTATAATAAAATATTTTTGTCAAGATAAATATCATGGATGGATGCTTTACCCAATATAGTTATTTGAGAAACTTATGTTTAAAATCCCAATAAATGCAACATTATAAGGCTTATAGTATCTGATAATAAGTAAGAATATAAAAAAGGGTAACTTGTTAAATAAGAATAAAAAATATACTAACTGGAATTATTTTCAAAATTTTACATCATTTTTATTTCCCATACTTGATTATTCTGTATTCATCAAGATCTACCTTCATAACATCTTATTATAAGTTTTTATTTAACGTGCTATGTTTGTATGTATGACAATTTTTCCAGTTCAATAATTGTACTCGAATTTTAACCACTTCCTATCATCTGCTAGAACTTGAGCTGAAATTTTATTTACATGTATGACTCTTACGACAATATAGTACTATAAAATATTCAAGCAGTGATAGACGTGGAGAATTAGAGCCCAGGCCTTACATTTAACATTGTCCAATTGATTTGTAATTTTTCTCACACGTAATTATACCTCACGTAATTGCCTTTTAATTTTATATTTTTAGACATAAAATAATTAAATAGGTACTTTTCCGTTTCACTGGCGTAATTCTCACCATGCAGACCTTTTTGGCTACAACACATATTCCGGTTGACTTCGGTTGCATCATTTTTGGCGATTATATTGCTTACGCCTGCGAAATATAAAAGTACCTTAAATACATATAAGTGAGAATAAATTTGTTCAAGCTTTTATTTAAAAATGGACAAACAGGTATGAGAACAAATTTTTTGAACGTTGAATAATACATAATTTATAAAAGCTTGAGAAGATAACAATTATTTTGATCAAATATATAAATAGCTATTACACTTAATTTTATTGGTGATTACCTAAGTATATATAATTCGTTAAGCACCTAAGGCCTTTATAAATTTATGTTATCAATTAAAAAATAATTTTTTATACGTTTTAGTTCATATTTAAATAAATACTTGATTAAAAATATTTTTACTTATATTTATTTTTACATTAAAAGAAGTTAAAAATGTAAATAGAAAAGCACTTCGAAAATTTCGATTATCCGCAGCTACAATTTGGTGCGATTATCAATAATTTGGCGTGTTTGGTCTGAAAATGAAAACTCAAAATAAAAATATACAAGTATAAATAAAGATTACTCCCCCCCCGATACATTTATATATCTTTATTTTATTCCCTTGAAGGAGTGCGTTTTTATCGTAAGCTAAGTTTTCTTTCCAATTATTGCATTAAATTTCTTATTTTAATAAAGACGAAACCAAAATGATTAAATTATAAGAGAAAATATCGATTGAAGAAATCTTTAAAAGTTCCTTTGAAATCTTTAATCATTGCATTGAGGAGAAATAGTCTTCCATGAAATAGTTTCGTCTTTACTTCTTGAGACATTTGTTTTCACATTTCTTCCCCTCGATTCGTTTTTATGATGAGACAATAAAATACCAATTTTTATGACCTGACAACAAAGAAGAAAAACACTTAAATTCGAGCCAATGCACTTTGTCTTCCTTGCTTTTAGTATTATAGCGTTTTCTTTTGTATTTCCTCAAGTGCTACAGTTTTATTTCTGATGTTGAATATCTTTGTATATTATTTTACACATTTCTAGTTAAAATCCTATTGAGTATTCTAGAAGAGATATTGATGAAAATATCAAATGTCAAAATTCTATCCTTTTTATGTGATTATTTGGAATTTCGGGAATGTTATTTGGATAAAAGAGGTATTATGGGGTAAAGGGTACTTTCTTATCTTAAATGAAGATAAAAAAAATCATGCATCGTAATGTGATATATTCTTACCTAATAGTATAATTTCATTAAAACAGAAAATAAAATAAATTTCAGTATTTGTAGTAATCTATGTAAGTTAAAAAGTATTTAAATATAATTTGCTAGTTATGGAATGTTTAACCAATTACACTTTAGTTTGGTCCTTAGTAATGAAGCCAGATTGTATGCGGCCGAAATAGCCTAGTGGTGGTCGCGGATTCTAAGCCGGAGTGGTTTGCATTGAATCCGGGATTCAAGACCTGATTCCACTAAAGAAAGCGCTGTGTAGAGGGGCTGATGCCTTTTCATAAATCTAGTCAAGATTCTTTGTTCTCTACCGTGGATTCATAGTAGAAATGTTGCAATGTATGCCATATAGCAGTTCACGGCTTACTCTACATCTATGCATTGTATATTGAAAATGGCTCGTATAAATGTTTTCTATCACCTCTTAAATTTTTCCCGTGATTTTCGCAACACTTTACGAGTAATGAAACCATGGACAGGCTTCAAATATTTTTAGACTATGGCCTATTCATGTTTATTGCACATCTGCATGCTTCATGAAATCCACGGTAGAAATGACGATGTGAATGTAAACTCATCATTTATGTTTTCGACTGCAGCTCCGTCTAGCGGTTCATCGCTTGGTCTCTTGATCTTGATGCATTGAAAGTTGAAAACTACTTGTTTATGTGCTTTAAATAACCCTTAAATATTTACCAATGAGTTTCGAAACACCCTGTAGATTCATTCCAAATTTAGCAGCATTGATAAGCACTTTAATGTACTCAACTTTATGTACTTGTAAATGAATATTTACACTCTTCAAGGACTGTTAGATATAAATCAATCGTTCCCTGATCTATGTTTAACAAGTGTATAAAACTTTAAATTCTTCGATTTTTTTTTTCATGCATCAAACAATTTTTTTTTATGCTTTTTTAAATATTTTACAACTTTATTAATTAGAAATATTTCATTACCTTCTTTACTAATGATCATTTTAACAACTATTTAAAATGATGTATTCAAATAAAAATTAAGAAATAATTATAAAGAAAATTTAAAACAAATTTTAGTTTATGTAATGAAATCAATTTATTTATATCGGATACAATACAATGCAGTTTAAATACGCTTAAAAAGACAATTGGAAAAATGATTATCAAATTCAAATTCTATGCTTTTGTAAGAGTTCAAAAAACAGAATATTTATTTGTTGGTTTAATTTCTTTCCTTCGATTCATTTTGTCTGAGAATGTTTTCTGTACTTATTTTGGGTTAACAAAGATTTCTCTAATCACTTTTATCAGCTTTCTACAACATTTTAAAGTTGATTTCTACTTTTCTTAGAACAAAAGTTACAAGCATTTTAATATTAGTCAGTTTCAACTTTCTGAATATTTTTTGAAACTTTTTTTTTGTCAAAATCAAAATTTTTAACATTCTGCTTAAGGTATCCGCTTAACTTCGAAGAGGATTTTATTCAATAATTGAAAAAGTAACTTTTTATGTGCATTATACTATAAGATATGGCTAAAAACTTAAAATACAACGTAAAATTTGCTTAAGTTAAAAATTGTTTTAATACTTCAGCCCAAAAAATACATAAAAAAGCAGTAAAATGGCACTTGTGCAAAACATTGAAACTGAAATTTAAATAGAGATATTTCAATTCTGCAAATTTTATTATTATTATTATGAATTGAATCTAATTTAGGATTTGTGCCTCTCTCACAATTATAACCCTGAAAATTAAATATTTATAGGAAATCGTACTTTAACATACAGAAAAAACGTACAAATTTGTGATAAGTTATGAATTTTATCACCAATAAAATGCAAAGTAATCGCATTCTAACTATAGGAGAGATTCATGTCCTGAATTCACTTTCATAGAGTATTCCATGAAAGTTTCATAACATTATATACATAACTTTTTTCAATACGATGTTTTGCGCTGAAGCAAAATATGAGAATATTGATTTTGAGAAAAAGTTGAAAATATATTTCAACCCAGAAACTTACCTAATTAAATAAACATTTAACATTAATAGGCCTCTGATTTGTAAAGTTCACTATCTGTATTACTTAAATAAGTTATCTTTTTCTTCCTGATGGCCTTTAAAACTTTTTATGATAACATTTAACAGGTGTTGCATAATCGTTCAATTCCCTGATTTTATTGTAATCCAACTTTTTGTATCCCTTTACAGTGAAGTAGAGCAGTTATCAATGTTCAGCTTATTTAAGACTCTTAAGCAGCCTTGATGTCCTTCGTTAAATTATATAATTGCATTATATACACCCAATTTCACAGTTTTCAAACAAACAAAAACTTCCTTTGGTATTCTTTATCAAATTACACTATTAAAATATTCATTTGCATTTTGGGTCTTAGGAAATTCATCTTGCATGTTGGAAGATATTTTGATGGCAATATTATGTAAAATATCAATGAATATAAAACATTAAAGTTCCATTTCCGGTAGCAGAATGCTACTTCTAGTTCTAAAATTTGATACAGTCTATTATTAAAATGCTTAAAACTCAAGTTCTACGTAAGATAGAAACTGTTCTAGAAAGCTAAGAAATCCGGCTTCAATAATAGACCTTAAATAAAAAATCTACTTTTTGACCGAAAATAGCGTTTTAAAGGTAGGCGGATACCTTAAAATAAAAGTATCTTTCTTAAAAAGGAATATACTCATAAGGTTATGAAACTTAAATGATATATTCTAAAGACTTAAATTTATAGGAATTGTGCTTTTCATATTATTATTGCTATCTTATTTCGCTTTTTAATTTCTATATAAATTTTAAATTATCATAAATTTTGAATACCTTTGAGAGTTAAACTATCAACGTCCATAAATTATTTTAAATATCAGAATATATAACATTTATAAGAATGATTAAATCCCTGACATAGATATAAATCCTCCTCATAAAATTTACAGAATTGAAAAGTTTGGTTTAAATTTTGATTTTTATGTTCAGCGTACCATTTTTTTCTTTTTTCTTTTTAAATAAATTTATTTGCAAAACTCCTCATGATCCACATTGCATAACATGAGGCTTACAGACGTAAGCGGTAACATTATATAATAATAATAATAAAATTATGAAAAAAACCATCATTAATGCATACCATTGTTCTGCAATTGTTATGTACATTTTGAGATAAAAATTTAAATAATTAAAAGTATAGACACTTTTTATTATTTATTTAACATTTTATAGCTATATCCTGTTATGTTAATGAAATAAATAGGATTTTTTTTAAAAATAATTTAAATAAATGTTCTCCAAGTCGGATACCTTATAAATAAAACTAGATTTCAACATTTCTACACATTCAAAAGTATTTATCTACGATAAACAAAAGTTCTTTGATTCACGTAGAATGTGCCTTAATTCAATTCTTCTCAAGTAGACGAAAATTAATGAGAAAAAAAAGTCACCGAAGCAGCAGGATCGCTAACAAACTGGTAGTTGATTATAATGCCAATGAGTAAGCCGATAACAACAAAGTTTTTTCTACCCCAGTTCCCGAGAGGAACATCTTCAGCCATGAAGTAAAACATACTCCGTCTCTTTCACTTCCATTTATAAAACACCGTGCTCCCCTAGGCAGCGTGGAAGAGGAAAAGGGATGGAAATTGCTCATCGGGGCATCGTTTGCCTTGAAATATGTGCAAAAAAGGTATTCAGGAGGAAGAGCGGGATGTCCCAGCTTAACGTCTCATCGAAGAAAAATTCTTGCTCCTTTTCATTCTCTTTCACGTGATGTGGATTCCAGATTGTTCAGCTCTGTATTTGGGTCGTCTAGTAATGTATACAAACATAGGATTTGCAGTTTTTTCCCTCTTTGGCATTTCCTCTTTTTTCCACATGTGCAGAAGATCCGTCATATGGCTGCGGAAAGATACAAAATAAAGGAATGTTAAACATGTTAACTTAAAAGAACTAGTTTTTTGGTCGGTTTACTTCTGTTAGAATATTCGAAGTATACTTGGGAGCATATTGGATATAGCATTTGAGATTGTTTCTATATCCATTACTTTTTTTCTTTGGAACTTTTCTTTTTATATTTTAAATAAGAAAGCAATTTATGTAAAAATAGTGTTACTTTAAAAAGTAAGAGTAATATGCTATTGAATTTTTACGTAAGGCACACTGATAAGTTGTTCACGTCTTCAAATCGAAACAAACATTTATGTTATTTAATGACAGGAAGACAGGCGGCAATTATGAAACACTGAGGCGTGTATTTATGATTATGGCTTAATGTTAAAATTGTTTCAGCTTTCCGAAATTTCTCTTGTTTCAAAATCCGATTTTGGAACTTTGATCACATTTAAGTGTTTGTAAATTTTGCAAATTTTTGCTATCAAACAAAGTTAATTAAACAGTAAATATACGTATGAAAATAAATAAGCGAAAGTCATCCACTGTTTTGCGCAATTAAAAAATATAAAATAAACATTTCTTATATATTAAAATTTACTTATAGTTTATAAATAACGAGAAACTATAGTGAATAAAACAATTGCGATACGATTAAGATACAAATCATTTCAATGCGTTTGGTGATCAGCTCAAAATCACATATCTATTATTTTCCTGTATAAGGAAATGTTCTTGAAGTTCACACGAGCAAAATGTGCTAATTTTGTAATATTCTCAAACCGTTCCTTTTAAAAAAATATATAATAAAAAAGCTTTTGGCAATTACTTTGAAAATAAAACAATTATTAGAAAAATCAGTTAAAAATACATGTGACTGAAAAGTTTTCAAATAATCTAGTTTAGGTTCAAAATATTCACCAAACGCCAACTTATGTAGTAATTACAAACAGAAAATTACACATTGATTCTTGCTTCACAATAGAAAGAAAAACTTACTTCACAATTTTTACTAAAGAAGATAAGCATTTCCTACTTTATCACATAGCGCAACTAATTCACTGATAAATTTTAAATAACCGTAAGTAATAAATTTTGTCGCTGACATAATTTGCCGACATAAATATAGTTGGCAAATTACTGACTTAATTATCGGTTATTTGCCAAAAAGATTTAAAAAGGATATTTTTCGTCCTACTAAAATATCTGTCAGTAATTTACAAGCAATCAAATTTTATGTTCATCTTAGTATTCAACGAACATCAACGCCCAAAGAATAACATAGAGTTTAGGACAGCTTTGGGCTAAGGAGCATGGAAGAAGAATAGTTAACCTTTCTCTGAAGTAATTAAAAGAAACCCAATATGCATGATCCATATAGTTCTGCTTATTATCATTACGACCTCCGACGAGAATCTCGCTCTTTCGTTAGATGGAATCGATGAGATAGTATTATCATGGTTTGGATCATTTTCTGTTTCAATGGAACAATTGATATATGCTTCCTAAAAAGTCCTCAAAGTTCTAATGATTACCAAGATGGGCTTCATACATAATTGCATCTACTTGGAAACGCTCTTGGAAGTGATAAATGAACCTTCGTGAAGGACGAATTTTCGCTCCACCTCTATATATTAAGTAAAACGAGGTTTATATAGAGTAAAATTATAATTCTAGAATGGCCAGTTAATTTCCCGAATCTTAACACTATGGGAAATATTTGGGAGGCCTTAGCATGAGATATGTATGCTCATGAGCATCAATTTTCAACTCTAGAAGTTAAAGCAGCAAATAGACTCGAGTTGTCTGTCTATGAAATTCGATTTATTGCAAACCGTATTTCAAAGCATAACTATAGGATTTTCAAATAAAATAGTGGCTCAAAAATTTGATCCATAACGGCTAAAATTCTATTTCTCTGAATATTTCTGAGATTGTATAGTTTTTGTTTTAATTATCTCCACGAAAAGTTATAAACTTGACAGGATATATCAGTACTGTAATAAATGGATATTGTGGTTTTCAATATTGATTATTTTTCTTCTGTTCATTATGTTTAATCAGGTTTCCATCCAGAGAAAATTACTTGTCCGTATATTTATAAAACCCTCTTTAATAATGAAGCCAGTAATGTGAAGTAGTGGTGGTTGTTAAGTGTATTGTGGAATTGGATCTGAAATTCAATACTTGGTGGACTTTGGAAATTAAGAGAATGAAAGAGGTAAGAAATAACTTCATCTATATTTCTTCTGAAAGATTACGTTAATGAAATACTATTTAGAAATTATAAATCTAGCTTGTATTTCTAACACATAACTAATAATATATCTCTGCTATTCTTATTTGCATCTTAAATGAAATTGTACAAATCTAAATAAAGAAATTATATAAGTGTTAAGTTAAAACATAAAAATAGATTCATTTGGTTTAAAATAGAAAATGAATGGTTTTTAAAACATACAGAAATTTTAAAAAAATGAAAAAACAATTATTAAAGATACTTTTTAAATTTACACGTATTACAATACGACCTGTATTAAAATATAATATTATTGTTGATAACTTTTAATAATGATGTAGTTCTTTTTATGTAAATTTCCTTAATGTGATTTCAACACATAATCATAGAAATACATGGAATTCATACTTTGCATTAAAGACGTTTCACTAGTTTCAGAAACTTGACATTGAATGTTCAAAGTCATTCAATATGTATTAAGAAAAAATACGAATTTTGGAACGACATGAAAATGAAAATCCAAGTATTATTTTTATACTGTAACATTTCCCCCTGTAAAGTAAATTATTTAAAAAAATATAATTCTCTTAGTAATGACCTTGATTGTTGAAAGTGAATGTGTATCATCTTTTAGCAAGTTCTACCTTTCACAGAGTAATAAAAAAAACTCAGTACATTCACTTATCGTTATAACAATTTTTTACGACACTTTCATAGCTTCGAAAAAATATTACTAAATTCTAATATCTATGAAATAACACTTGAATATAATATAGCAGTAAATAAATAATAAATGAGGAAATTACAGCTTAAAAATTATGGAGAAATTGATAAAATCAGTGCTTAGCAACTTATTAAGAAAAGAAGTTAGATGCTTTATTTTTTCCATCACTTAACTTGGTAGTTCTTAAGATTTACCGTTATATCTTTAATTCCGTGAAATTTTTTATCGATGAAAACATTGATTAAATTAAATTAATCACAAATCAGATTGCAGTTTCATTTTGCAATGTGATCAGTACTAGTACAAAGCTGCTCTTTCATAGTTAACTCACGCACAGTCTCCTCAATACAAATTGACTTATTCAGAACAACAAAGCAAGCGGTTCATCTTCATCAACAACTGCTGGCGAAAGTTCAAAATAACAGAACCCTTAACTCTGAAATTTGATTTCTCGAATAATTCTTTCCGATATACAGGGACGAAAAATTTTCATACCAAATTTATTCTACCAAAAATGCTTTAATCTCTGTTTTGAGGTGGACGAACCTTTCATCGAGAAATATTTTTGAGTCAAATGCTTCAAAAAGGGATACTTAAAAATTAAATTTATTGGGTATAACTAAAAATTCATAGATTTATACTTTTTAATAATTATTTTCGCATAATATAAATGTAATCGGGACATTTAAATGTTTCAATTTTTATTTTTTCGATTTGATAATAAATGTATTACTAATGAGATTTTATTAAATAGAGCACTAGAAAATTGAATTTTAAAATTGCATATAAAGTGCCATCTCGGAGAGAAAATATTTGTGTTTTTTTTATATCGAAATAGTGATTTAGGATTACGGTACACTTTCCACAAAATCTACTTTTTCTATAGTGCCGATATTTTCTACATAATAAAAATGAGCCTATTTCCCATTTAGTAAAAAAAATTGCTTTCTTACAAACACTTACAAAATTTTGAAACAACACTGTATTTGCATCATATTAAGAATTATTTGAATTCTGTAATTAAAACTTAAAAAAAAAATTACAATAAATTTGGCAATTATAAAACTGTTCAGCGTCTAATACAAAATTATGTTTATAAATGCTTTTCGAAAACTTTCAAGCTTTAAAAACGTATTTGATTTCATGCAAGTATTCCTAAACATAAGCTTACTATTTACGATTGTAAATACAGCTGTTTATTATTAATTGCTCATACATAATTATTTGCGTTATATGGGGATTAACACTATTTTTATGTGACTCTTAAGTAGATATCAGTATACTTCAAAGCATTTTTATTTTACTTTATCATCCATTCTTTCCTTATGGAAATGTTATTGCAATATTAATTGCTTCTTTATAGAATTCGTTTAACACTGAAAGCTACTGCATGAAGAATAGTTCATGAATTTAACTCTTTGGAATATGTAGTAATATTGTAATTTTTTTCTGTACAAAATGAGCGTGAAATCTAAGGGACCATTCCTAAATATTATATGAAGTTTAACTACAAAAAGGAATTAGCGTTTGAAAGAATGTTATGTATCTTAAAATAAGTGACTATTCAGAACCATAGTATATTACGTTTAAAAATAAAGTTTTTTTTAAAATAAACTTAAGGTTTCTTTTAAAAACTCTTACATACACAAATATACATGTCAGAATTTTATAAACTAAAATTAGGATTAATTTTATAAGATATATTTCATGCAGAAACAACTTTCAATTTAATATTTTTTTATCTGAATCAGAAGAACTATTTAAAAAACAGCAAATTATTTTCAGATTTCATTAGAAATCGTGTGAACTTATTGAATATGTGTTATGCACTTCAAACATATAGAACTTTTGATTTTCTTGCTAATCTTTACATTTTTATCGACTCCTAGTCAAAATTATAGTTTCATGTAATTTCGATGGAAACTAACCGATACACTGAAGTATATAAATTCGAAAAGGAATTTTAATTCAATAATGTATTTAATAATTGAGCTCCATTTTAAGGAAAAACCCACGAAAAAAACAAAATAAACCTTAAAATTGAAAATAGATAAGATTTGCATGAAGTAAATGACAGACAAAATAATAATTATCAGCGCCAGATTTATAAGATATACAAATGTTCAAAAAGAAAGGGCTGCGGTAGCCTAGTGGTCAAGGTCGTGGTTTTCGCTCAGTCACGGGTTCGATCCTTGGCCGCCAAAGACCCACCGTGTAGCCAAGGCTGATGCACGTAAAAAGTCCCAAAGTCCTCCCATTGGCGTGGTGTGGATGTTAGGAGAGGGAGGTGCCAGCTCAGGTGTCGTCCTCGTCACTTGACCGTGGTTCAAAATTATGTGGTCCGTCGCCAATAGCCCTCGTGTTGCTTCTAGTGCGAAGTTAATAAAAAACTAAACTAAGTTCAAAAAGAAAAGTGTAATGCTTAGATGAAATGAGTAAGTATTTAACAAAAATAATAAAATGAAAAATAGTTATTTTAATGGAGGGTATAGCCTGGTAGACACCAAAAAGACGATACATGAAATACATTTCAGTGAAGAAAGTTGGAATTTCTCATAGTATTTAACAAGAAACGAATCTTTACAAAAGAAAAGTTTATTACACAATTTATAAAAAAAAAAAAAAAAAAACATCGCACCAAGAAGGAGTTGCCCGATTGTAATGAAATTTCGTTTGCAAAGACAATTGGATAGAACATGTTAAAGATTAAGATTTGGTGTCCTCCAATGAATAAATAGGGGAAGCTTCAGCGCATCGGAACTGTGCACTCAGCAGGTGTATATAAGAAGCGATTCTCAATTTGACGGTCAAACTTTTTATTCCCTTGGGATCCCTTTCAACGACTGGAAAAATGTTTCGCCGCAGGATTCGAGCTCATTACGAGCAACTGTAAGAGTTTGAAAGAGGCCGCGTCATTGGATTGAAATTGGCAGGTTAGGCAAATCGGAGAATCGCTCGTCATATGGGTCGAAGCGATGCGGCGATTAGAAGATGCTGGAGAGAATGGGTGGATAGTGGCAGAAATCAGCGTCATGATGACAGCGGTCGACTTAGGACCACAGCAGATCGGCAGGACAGAGTGATTGTCAAATCAGCTGTCAGAGCGACTGATTCATCGTTATCAATCATCAAACGTGCTACCCACACACGAATGTCCACCTGACTATTCACAGACGACTGATATAGCGAAATCTACGCTCGTACCGATTGCTACGCCACCTACCACTCACGCCTGCACACTGTCGAGCCGGATTACAGTGGTACTTGGCTCGATCAGGTTAGAATGATGATGACTGAGGACGCAGGGTATTTAGCTTCCAACTGTGACCTGATGATCATCGAAGACTTATCTGGAGACGTCCAGGACAGCGTGTCGATCCTGCTTTCACTGTTGCTTGCCACACAGACCCTCAAAGAGCTGTCATGGCTCTTGGGTGTCATTTCCCTTAATAGCTGGACCATTTGGTCGTCATTAGAGGCCCATTTACAGCACAGCGGTACGTCGGCGACATTCTGAGACCTATTTTGCTACCTTTCCTTTTGCAGTACCCTGTGATTATTTTTCAGGAAGTTAATGTCTGACCATATATGGTACGTGTTGCTATGGACTGTTTTATAGCTTGTCAAATACTTTCTTGGCCTGCTAGATCTCTCTCCAATCGAGCAAGTCTCGGATATGATGTGAAGGCGACTGCATCTACCAGAGAATGTTGATGACCTAGCCAGACAATTGGAGCAAATTTTTCAAGAAATACTACAGGATGCCATTATATTTATTTAAAATCTTATAAACTTGCGTTTTTATATCACATTATACCATCTTTTACACAGCTGTACAAAAATAAATTCCTACCAGTTATAAGTTATTTGATTAAAAAGACTCTGAACCTAAATATACTAATAATAAAGAATGAGAGTTTTTGAATGATTTCATATGGAATACTTAAAATATAAATAATAAATTACACACAAATTAAAAATACCTGTAAAACATTTAATGTAACGCAGTAATAAAAGTTATTGAATGAATTTAATCACTATCAAACCCAAATTGTTTTAAATAATATTTCTCAGTTTCCGATTCTGGAAAACATTTAGAACTCTTTAGCAAGTAGTTATGTTTACCATACGTTGAAAATTTTAAAATTCAAAATTTATTCTACAATGTTTTTGAAAACGAATTTTAGAAATATATGAACTTATTTAATTTAATACCTTTTTTTCTTTTCTTTATTTAAATTTAAAAAATTTTTTTTACACTTTTATTTTTACTGAAGTGAATCAATAATTACAGAAATAAAGAATTAAGCATTCAAGCATTCAAGCATTTGATATGAAATATTACGAATATGTTTTAAATATAGCATAGATAAAAATTTCATAAAAAAAATTAATTTTTTAATGTGTTTTGCCAATCTAAGTTTTAAGTGAGATAGCTGAAAGAATTTACCAGTTTAAAAAGATAAAAAGGGACATATTGAATATAACTTGAACAACTAATTATTAAAAATGCACCACAAATCTTATCAATAGTTATCTTAAAATATTTTTTTAAGAAAAATTGGTTTAAATTTAAAAATTTTTCATTGAATTTGAATATCATCTATGAACTATAGCTTTGACCCTAAGAATTAAAAAAAACTAATCTTTATCATTTACATTAAAAAAGCAAATTTTCAGTTTTTATCACAAAAATATCATAAATAAAATAAAATTAATTTTAAAAATTTTAAAATAAATTTTTAAGGAGTTAAAAATGAGACAAAATTTAATTTAATTTGTTACTATATAAAGTCATATTTCATGTGGTGTAGTCATATATGTTTTTATATTAAATGCTTCCAGCTGTCTCTTTCTTCCCCAACTAAAGTTCCGATATTCCCAGCCAATTTGTCTTGTGACAGCGGCTGTGTGTCAGTTAAGAACGGTGAGAATTATATGCATTGAAAAATATTTCTACTCTTTTTTCCTAAAAAAAAAGTTTTTCTTCAATTCGACATTTAACTTTAATGCTTACTTCAAGCCTTCTAGTAAAAGAACCATAAGTCCATTTTATATAGTTAAAATGTAACACCTTTTTTATCTGAGTCAAAACTCTCTATGTTAAGAATAATTTATAAGAAAAGTTAAATTGATGTTTTATTACAAGAAATAAATACTAATATATATTAAATTTTTGAACTGTTCCAGAAATTCACTCTAGTTCATCATTTCTGTCTAAATTTTAATATATCGCCAAAAACATAACTAAGGTTCTGATTTCTCGGTTTTTTGTCTTCAAGAGAATTTCCAAGAAATTTCGGGAGCATAACAGCTGTTACATGGAATGCATCAAAATTTGAAAAAAAAAATTAATTTTATTAATTTTTAATCTATATCAGTAACAATTATACAAAATAAGAATATTCATAAATTCAATCCTTTATGTTGTTATGCTGTAAACTTTAAAATATAAATAAAATATATTAATTATTCAATTTTAAGGAAACATAAGCAACTCATGATTTCATAACCCGGCCTAGTTATTCGCTTTGTAATGAACAACTCTGCAACAAAAGATGCGCAGCTAATGTTGGACGAATTGTTACCAAATCTAAGCCCAGTTTTATATTTGATGATTGATTTACAAGCGAGTCAAATAACTTAAATTCTTACTTCAATATCTTGCTAAAGTTAGACTTTTTGTGGTTTAGTAACGTTAGAGCTTTGAATTGATCGCTTTTTCTAATTATTTTGCCCAACGTTAAAGATTTATCTTCCAAAGTCTTCTTCTCCTCTTAGTGCGAAGAGTCATTTAGTGATTCGGTTTCCGACCAAGAGAGACTTCCCATACTCATTTTAACTTGTTGAATCGAAAAGATTTTATTTTATGAACGGGAAAGATATAAACAGTAATTGCAGCAGTATCCTACTTTTCACCAAAATTTAGATATTGCCTAAATTCAACTAAACTAACATTGCACGTCCCATTGATTCTTTGGACCAGTGTACATTTCATATTCTTAGAAGATGTTGAGTTTCGTAGGTTCAACTCTTCAATAATGAAAGCAAATACTCCTTGGGCAGTTAACAAAGTCGCGTTTTGACTGCATAGTTTTCCTATGCCAATTTTTACTCACTTTAAACCAGAGTTTCAAATTTTACATCAGCTAAAATTTTCTGTTTTTCAACATCAAATAACTCTTTGAAATTGCTGGTTTTTATACTTAATAACTTTAATAATATCAAATTAACTTTTAATAAAATTTCAGGTATTGGCAACATACTATCCAACTTTTTTTGGTGCCTAAGCAAACCATCATTTCACAACCAAACTCTACGTTAACATAATTTTGTAAAATATAGCTCTCAAGTGGTAACTTTCTGAATAATTTTAAAGTCCCTCCTTTCTCTTTTTTTTAAAAAATTTCATTTATATAAGTCATATAATCTACATAAGCAGTATGAAACATAATATATATCTGTTACTATGCCGCCTACAAATTCTGAACCTAAAACTTCTTTTATTACAGCATGTAATTTGTATACCTAAATATTTGTTCGCAGGAACTCAATACAATACAAAAGGTATGAAAATCTTACATTGTCCCGGAATACCGGGTTCTTGAGTAAGAATTCTAAACATAATTCTTTCGTTGAAGCTTGTTGCTAAAATAGAAAGATATCAATATACATCTATGAATGAATCTCATGGACAAGAAATTATCAATACGATTTATCATTAATATCTAGGCACTGATAGCACAATTTGGAAATGCGAAATAAACACCTAATGACTTACATAAGATGTGAATTTTAAGAAAACTCATAATAATAAGCAATATTTTCAGTCCTTCTCTTTCATCTTCGGATATAAAGTTTTCTTTCAAGTACAAAAAACTGTAAAATGAGAAGGAAATACGAAAAACGAGAGTCATTTGAATGCCACACATATTATGTTCTCTTCTCCAGAGAAACATGCCACATATATTACTCTGCCTTGAATTTTTACGCTTGCAGCCCCTCCCCACTGCATGCCCTGAGGGATAGTGCTTCAGGGCTTATGATGTAGTATCCCAAACTCCTTTTTTTCAAGAAATCTTTTTTTTTCCTTTGTAAGATTTCAATCTTGGTTTGCTTTCTTTTTATGTAGATAAAAGAAGAATTTCTAGTGAGAATATATGAAAAAGAATTTTTTTGGAGGAATACTTTTGTTTGAAATATATCGCTGGGTATTCAGCATTACTAAGCGAAGTATTTTAGAAATATGAGGGTTTGTTAATTAGAAAGCACTTAATATTATTCATTCGTATGATTGCATCGCTAAATATTAATGTTTTATGTATATATTGTAATATAATTAAATGATATTTAGTTGCTTAAATCGATAAAACTTCTTTTTTTTTTTGAGATCTTAATAGATGTAGTACAACAAAATTAAAAAAGGGAACTCACTAGTTGCTAAGTATGAACTATTCTGATAATTAAAGGTCTATGACGTTATGATGAAAGAGAATAAAAGTGAATCGGATTAACTGATACTATTTGAATCATCAAAAAATAAAACAATTACCTAAGAATTATTTTTGCAAAACTTTATAAATGTGTTTTAATCATTATAACTACAATAAATATCAGTAAATTTAGATAACCGTAATTTAAATCTTAATTTAAAATGCACGATCATATGACGGTGGAATGTTTATATATCAAAGGATATAGAAGTTGGTTGCGTTCATGGTAAACGCGCACATTAAGCAAAAATGAAATTTCTGAAATCCTTCTCGGCGGAGTGGTATTAATTCTAGAAAGGTGTAATGATGATAATAATTAAAAGTTTCCAAACCATGAACTACAAACTTTCTTAGAAATAGTTGCTTTTATTGTTACATTGGGTTCAATTTATATGTCTTAAGAAATATATTTTTTCATGGAAGAATGAAATTTATTATTCAATTTTTTTCTTAAAATTCAGTCCTCAGAATATTTTGAAATAACTAGCGCAGTTTTTTTCTCATCTCTTAATTTGATTGAATATAATACATTCGATTTATTGAAGTAAAAAAGTTTAATGATTTCTCTTTTACACCAGAGTAGGGAATCATTAAATTTTCAAGAGATTTATTAATGTTGAAACTTAAATATACGCTTGATTAATTTGTCGTTTTGGGAACGCATTTTACTTACATGATTTTAAAATAAGAGTTCTTATTTATGCTTCTGCATTAAAATATATTAATTTTATTGAATAAATTAGTGTTTTACATGAATAATTAAAGTAAAGACATTATGTATTTTAGTTTTTCCTGCATTAATATTTTTCTGATTTGCAGACTTTGACATGAAATATATATTTAAAGCTTTCTTACGATTAAAAATAACTTATAAAGTACCAATTTCTTTTCGTACGTAGCTTTAAAGCAGGAAAATTGTTTCGAATGTAATGCAATTTTAGTTATATATTTATCTCTAATATATATATGAAATGTGGTAGTTTGCTACTTTTAAATCGTCTTCATATTCTTTATTAGTTGGAAATTTTTTGAAACTTTATTAAAGAATGTGTATTTTTAAAACAACGAAGTAAATATTAATAAAAATAAAAAAGAACAATATTTCTTATATTATTATTCCATGTCTCCGTAAGAAAAAATTAATACTATAGACTAATTTAGTATTCAAAATGCCTCTGGCTCCTGGTCATATTTTCCTGGGGAACATTGATATATGCCCAAAGGAAATATAATGTAAAAATGAAAATATAATAATGAATTACAGTAGCACTTTATTAAATCGGACTCCGTTTACTCGAATCTCCGAATAACCGTGATAGGTCTATATGAAGATTTTACTTTTTTAATTTGAGAAGCGATATGTAAACTTTATAATAATATTTAATTTTTTCACCGATATTTTTTTAAAAATAATTTATTTACTAATATTTTCTAACAGCTATGAATACATGAAAGAAATAGGATATTTGTCTTTCTAAATATTCTCTTTTTCTTTGTTAAGTCAATAAAACCTTAATTACACCTCTTATTACCTCTGACATATGGTGAACGGTGATATAGTGTTTAAATTGAAAATGCAGTAAAGTAACTGAATGCACATCTGTTGTTCACGAAATAAACGTTTTTTTTCTCCTCCTTTAAGTGTGATTCGTATTTGATTCATTTAATATTAAATTATTTTCTGTATGTGTTTTACTTTTTTCTATTTCATTTTTTTCAGTTTTTCACTTAACCCTGACTTTTAATAACCCATCAAGCTGTGGTCTCAGTTAAGCGGATTTAACAAGTATTCACAGGAACTTGTTTCTTGATACTGCAAAAGAAATAAATGGCTAAAAGAAGTGAAAATCCTTTTGCAAGAAGAAGCTATATTTCTCAATGCCTTCTTTTTGTGTATCATAATTTGCTCGAATAATTTTATTTTCAGAAAAATTTGGGTGTATCACATTAAAAGTTTTAAATATTATTTGTTTATTATTACGTATAAAATACTAAGACTGAAATTTGCAGCACATATGTTTTTGTTAGCATTGTATGGAATCAAATACACTGACTTCATAAATTCAAGCGCAACCACTGCTTTGATGGTTGTCATTGAAATGATGTACAAGTAAAAATTATGGTTTATATGGGTAATCATACGTAACTTCAATAAAACAGTTTCTAAAACAATTATACTCACCATTATTTTTCGACACATTAAAATACTTATACTGCAGTCGAAGAAAACTATGAATATCTCACTGTAGTAATTTGTGTAGAATTGTGTTATGTTTGTTGATTTTGAATTGCCGGCCAAAGATGTCGATGACCACGTCTTAGAGATGTTCTTTACCATATTAGATATGATGATGACCAATGAATTCGAATGTCACAAGTGGATGCCCTTAGTTGCGTTAATGTTTTTCGGAGCGCAGTCAAAGGTCTCTGGGATCAATTTGAATCCTAATAGTCAGTATCAAGAACTGTTACACGTCAACCAAAAGTTACGAGGTACATCGTCAGTAGTCCTCATGTTTCTTCTAAGTGCAAAGTCTACTAAGGGCTATATACACAAGAAATTGCCATGACAAATACCGATGATGCAGAGGTAAGACTTTCATATGCAGATCCAAAATTCAGGGTTCAAAATCTAGTGTTTTTCCTTATAATTTCAAAAAGTTTCAAGAATATTCTTTAAGTTTCCAGAACAGTAATTTGGGATGGTCCACTTGATATACGAAACAATATATTCTCATTTTCAGCCAAATGTAGCTGTTCTCAGTTCGTTATTAAACCTCGTTATTTGGATATATATTGTGTCTTTGATTCAACCTATTAAATCATTCAAGCGTCAATATATTTCTATCCAAATCATGGTTCTTGATCTTTTGTCTCGAAGGAGGAAGAATACTCTGTCTCAGTTTATTTTAGATAATTGAACTTCAACATTTTCTAAAATATCTAATAATGCGGTGCTCAATTGTGTTCACAATCAAGGACTCTTTGCAAGATGTCTCCATGTTTTCTTAACAGACGACAGAGAATTCCCGGTTACTTTCAGTATGAGAACCCGTTATTTGTACCAGTGAACAATGAACGTCCGTACTCTTCACAGATGAATCCCAGTTTACTTTGGAGAATGATTCAGATCGTGTGTAGTTTTGAGGAGACCAAATCAGTAAATAGTTTATATAACATAGTTGAAAGATAAAATTACTATTGTAAAGAATACCCACCCACACACATTTTGAGCTGGAATCTCTCTGAAGGATCACATTAACTTGCATATACTTCATGTAAAAACTCTGGCTGCTTTGAAATATCAAATAGATTTTCATATCAAATAGAATTCTTGAGGTAAATTAAACAATTTATAGGTTATCGATATGTTTCTAAAGATTTTCATTCTCAAAATTCTTATAATAGTATTGTGTGACTGCTTGGGATATATCAAGTTGAAAGATAGAAATTATTTGAATTTATTTATATACATTTTATTTTTCTACATATGTTTAAATATTTTAAGGATTTATACGTGTTATTTCATTTTTTTTAAAGAAAATATAGTTCTCATTATGTTACTTTTAAATTAAAAACTCAACTTTTAAATGAAAAATGGGTTACAAGTTAAATAATACGCATCAATTTTACTTTAAATATTGAACTTTAAAAAGAATTATCGATAATTGGTTCAGGAATATTTGTCTACTTATGAATAAAAAAGTAGAAAATCTATAGTTAAAAAAGTGACTCATAAAGCAGCCAGTTGAACTTCTGAATTACGCTTAGATCCGTAAATTTTCTCCCGTAGTTAGCAAAGAATTCCCGTTGCAAATAAAAAATATTAGATTAATATAACTCGTATACTGCTTGTAATTACTTTGTTATAATAAAACACTTTTCTATGATTAAATACAGTAATAGAAGCACAGAATTCGAGATCATGACCATTAGACAATTGTTGTTCTCTGCCACTCTTACTATCTTTATACTTAGGGAACGCTTGTAACATGTTATGTTCAATCAAATATGAAATAAATAACACTTACGTAATTTTATTTCAGTTTGTATAATATGTCGATGAACAATGTCACATTATTGGAAGAAAAAAAAACCGTAAATATATTCAAGTTAAGTATTATGTACATGAATCAGTATTCAGTTGTTGTGTCTCTTTAAAATACAATAACATTTAACAGTGTATTCGCTTATGGTATAACAGTAATTTTACAGTGTATTCGCTTCAGCTTTCTTGAAACAATTCAGGAAATGAGATATGTTATCTTTTTACTTACCCATATATAATAATTTATACAGTTGCATTATTTTGGATTAATACGCATGAAATTTTATAGTAAGTTAATGATTTTATGTACCAGTAATGTTATTTCCTATTTAAGTATATTATATATCTGTATAACTGCTGTATTGCAAAAGTATATTCCTGGATAACTATTGAGCTGCAACATTGTTGTGTAATTATTATGTTTCAACTTTATATTATTTTAATATTACTGTGTTTCAAAACTCTCTGCTATACTGTTCAATAATTACAATGTCTTATAAAACACGTTGTGCTGTCACATTGTTATAACTTTGTACTTTTTTGCAATTATTGTGTTACAAAACTACACCATTAAATAAATAAGTATTGTATGTCAGCTTAAAATGCATGAAGCAAAAATGTAATATAAATGCGTTTGAGTGTTATTTGGCTGGAATTGATTTCTCTTAAATTAAAAATTCATTGAAAAATATGAAAGGGAAAATAGTGGAAAGAAAGAATTGTTTCTTTTTATAACTACCATTCAGTGTGTGTGTTCTGAATTCAATTTAATTTTCATATTTCTGTCTTTCAAATTAACATGTAAAAAAATTATCATTCTTGTATATGTTTTTTGGTTCATAGGTACTCAGATTTGTCTATCAAAAAGTTTCTTATAAATAAATATAGAGTAAAATAATAAATCGGCAGGATATTCCAATTTATAATATAGAATGAGTTCTTAAATTATTCATAACATTTGCCCAATATTCCGCAGGATGGCAGTTTTATTAAAAATTACTTTTCTTTCAAAAAATTTATGATGTTAGCAAAAACTCTTAACAACTTTGTAGCTTCATTTGTGTTTCCATTTGGCGCAAATGTTATTCTGTTATTATTAACTGAATTTTAACATAACCAAATTTTATTGACATCTAACAATGGATCAATTCCTGAAAATTAATAATTTACAAATATTTTACATCGGAACGAAAGAACGAAAAAGCAATTGAATGACAGATGAGTTGTTTCGAGTTTATTATAGTACTAAATAGGTAAATAAAAACATATACTTATCCGATTTTAAGACTACAGTGACTACAATATCTACTATGCAGTTTAGAACATAGGTTATATTGTCACCATTTCGGCTATTTGGTGAATTTTAATTAGGGTGTATATGTTTTTCTGAAAACTTTGTTAGGTTTAATACATCCATGAATGAATAGTTTTTTTGGTCCCTAACTTAGAAATATAGTCAAAAGAGGATGCTATTATATTTTATCAGGAACTTATAATCTCCGAAGTTTCCCAAATTGAAGTTTTAAAAAAAAATGAAGAAGTAAAAAAGTTTTCTGCGTCTAGAAGAAATACTTGACTTGGAATACATTCAGCCATTTCACAAATATAATTTGATACATAAAGTTCAAAATAATAGAAATAATCGTTAAAAGTAAGAAAGAACTATAAGATGTTTATGCAAAGCAATATCTTAAATTCCTGTTTAAATAAGTAATAAAGAAACCAAGAAAACTAGAAAATATTTTAAGAGAGCGTATGACCAAAACGATGGCTTCACAATTACATTAAAAATGTTTTTCATTGAATACAGAGATAGGAAATATTCAACACTACTAATTACATACATATTAAGATATATTCGACTGAATACAATTGATGATATTAATTTCAAAGTAATTTTTAACTCGCTATCTCTTTCCACATAAAAAAGTATTAAGTTAAATTTTATTTTAAATGTATATATTTTTAAAAAGCATATTATTTAAAGTTTTTGCGAGTAATGTTATGGAATAGGATAAAATTTTCTAGCTTCTATAAGAATATTGTTACAAAAGCCTCTCTAATTCTCGTGTGGGTGTATACGAGTGAAATATGTCCGACTCCGACAAGCTCCGACCGTCCACTTCAGATAAAGTCGGCTTCCGGTCAGATTCTGAGTCAATGGCCACGGCTTCCTATCGATTCCGCCCGACTTTTCATTTCTCAGTATTTATAGCCACTCTGGACAGGTGTGACGTAACCAATTTAAAACAAGGAAAATTCAGGAAATGTCCAAAATTTCTCACCAAACTGAGATATCACAAATATTTCAACATATTCTAGAATTTTTATCACCAAAGTCACCAAGTTTCTCGCCAAGTCTCCAAAATGATCTCCAAATTCGTCGACAAGGTAATGGGGTCATTTCTTAAGCTTCTCTGGGTTGACTGATGAATTATCAATAATCTCTTTTCCTTACAAAAGAAATGTTGCAGGGAGATGTCATCATAGATACGTGACAATATGGATAATTTTTAAGCTATAGTTACATACAAAATTTATTAAACATTAAAGATAATGGAAACTGGTAACAAATAATGTTCGGAAAAAATAATTTTAAAAATTAGGGAAAAATTGTGTAAAATACAAATATTTTTTATTTATTTTATTTATATAACTTCTACATATAATTTTTACATCGCATATTAACATGAATAAGTATAGATTTTTTTTGAAAAGAATGTTCATTATATGCAAATACTCGATTGCATTTATATCAGCTCATCTAGATACTTTAAAATAGTTCAAAATTTCTTATAGAAAGAAATTTCATATAAAAGGAAACGACGGATTTAGAGATACAACAATCTAAAATGACGAGATTGTGAAATCTTTTACATGATATTCAAGACTCGCTAATTCATCACATATATCTTTTTCTCAGATAAGTATCCGATGTTTCGAAAGGCAGTTTATCTCCCTTGATGGAAACCACACCGAAATCATACCGGCAAAAAAGAAGCATAAGCCACGTGTTTCCAAACCAGGAAAGAAGGATCATAAGCCACGTGTCTCCAAGAAAGACGGGGAATTCAAAAATGATTTCGATCTGGTCCTTCTTGATCGGGGAAGTGTCAGGTATCTTCCTGCCAGGTAGGATATAGGTCCGATTTATAAGAAAAAGATTTGGAATTCGTAGAGAAAGAAAAAGGATTGAGGTATTTACTCTGATACCGGAGAGTCACCGAGAATTGTACAGTTTTATTGAATTAAGTATAAATTTGATAAATATGTAAGCAATGCCAAAAAGTAAGAATGGATAATAGAAGATTATAGAAATTAAGATGATTCTGACTTTTTTTTCTGTGCTCAAATGTTAAACAAAGGCTAAATTCTGCTTTATTGGGAGGGAGTATAAAACATTTCTAAAAGTATTTCAATTTTGCTTTTTTCGAATTTTAAACAGAGATTTCTCATTTTTGTAAATATAAGTCCTCTAATTTAGAGTTGAATTGGAAATAATTAATTCTTTTATATATATATAATTCTTAATACTTATAAACTTATTTAATAACACAAGGGTACAAATACAATGGACTGTATATTCGAATAAGTCCTGAATACCATAGACATACATAGCATAAAATAATTAAAAGAGGCATCATATGCGTAAATATATAGTATAAAGGACTCTTGTTAGTAAATTGCAAATCATCCAGGATAATTTAATATTAATATTTATTTGTCATTTTAGTTAGTCTTGTGCGTAAGAATATCACATATTCAAATAGAATATTCGAACTAACTTCATTATTTACAAGAATAATAGTTAATGATAACTGAAAGGTATAAAGCTTGTATCGTACAGTTACGAGTATCGTGGAACAGAGAGGAAAAATAACTGGTGAGAAACTTTGTAAACATTAATGCAAGGAAGATTCAAGTATTTAGGAAATAGAAAATCTATTGGAGTGATATGTTTTTTTTACGAATACAGTATGAACTCAGCTAGTTTGAGCCAACGATGGAGAGAAGGAAATCGGGACACATGAGGAGACTACTAGGCAGATCACCATGTCTACTTTCGAATCGATAAGGCAAGTACTCCTTGTCTCCTTCTGCTATGTTATTACAATAACTGCATGGGTATAAATAGTAATACCACAGGTGATACATGTTAAATTTGTCTAGACTCCGTTTCTAGACGTTGGGATGGTATGGAAGTTTAGAGTGTATAGTGTCAGCTCAATCGTTGTCGTCATCATTCGATCTAGACTCCCAATTAATAGGTCCATCTTCATTAGCACTCTAGTTCCTATTTATTGGGATGCTAATAATCAATCAACCGTTTTTAACTACGCGCTTCCCATACACATATAAACTATTCCTCCTATTAATGTAGGTGTATATGAATTTTAAGAATTAGATAAGCATAAGCATCGTTATCAATTTTAAGCATATAAGTGATTTCATTAAAAAACAGTAATAAGGATTCCATTATTTTGCAAATTAAAGAACATTAAAAAAATTGTTCAATTCATAGTTTTACAGAGAACAGATTCAGCCCCTGAAGGTGTTAACGTTTCTTAATTAATTATTAAATTATTCAACTGAATGTTATAATTAAAGGAAACGATACAGTATTGAAGTATATATATATATATATATATTAGGTTTAAGTGAATTATTGTTTTCATAAAATAAAAACAATTCACGGACATTTTGTTTTATATTCTGAAAAGTAATCAGGTGACCATTTTATACATTACCTAAAATAATAGCCCCAGGGAGTGGCTATTACATTATTCATACTATAAACTTTCAAAATTAGCTTAAATTTTAAATGCTCTGTCTGGGTTTGGATATATATATATATATTGTTAAGTAATACTTAAAATGTCGCTACCAGTTATGAATATCATAGATACACTCCACTTAAAATTTTTTGTTTGATTCATTTAATTCACTCATAAGTGAATAAAATAAAATTAATTCACTCTGAAGTATATAACATGGTTATTTTAAATTTATTTTTTATTAATTTGGCTTATGAAAGAAGCAAAAGACCTTACAACTACGAAAAATCATCAGCTCCAGTAATTAGGTGCTTGTCATGTCTTCACAGTTTTTCGCAATTCATAATAAACACATTACAGTTCTCAATACAACGTTTTTATTTCATCACAAGTTACCAGAAGACTTGGAAGAAACATCCAAGAAATGATCTGGAAGTGCAAATGTAGAAACGACACGAAATGCATCTTCATGGTCCGTGATCTTTCTTAATTACGATGAAAAGGAATGTTATGTAATGAGGAAGTATAACAGAATTTCCGCCTCAGATAAAGTAAGATACGAGTATTTTATGCATTATTCGAATAATGTTCTGCCGTTTATTCTTTCTTATCCTGTACCATACAATTCTCTGAAGGAGCTTTGCATTCTTTATTTTATATTGCTATGTCTTGAAGTTCGAATCCAACAGCAGCACCTCTTTTTTTGTTTGTATGCGTGTTACTTTTTTGTTTTCCTCAAAGAAGATCTTGTAATTAACCACAAATGATACTATTGCTAACATGCTGGAACAGGAAACCGAAAAGAAATTAATCCAGCCGACAACAATTACTACTTAACGTGAAAGAAAAAGCGCAAGGAAATGGATAGCTTATTCTTGGACTTATTTAGTGTCTGTACAAAGCTGGTCTACACCACACATACATCTTACTGTTTGGATCAATTAGCACATTTTGTGTTATTTTTCGTTTATTTTTGTGTTAACCATTAGTTACCAAAGCATTAAAAATGTTACTAATAGGTCCGCAGAAATCGTTATTTTTAACAAAACTTTTTGTCCAACTAATTAAAATACTTTTTTTAGAAATTTTTATCACCGTTTATTAAAAAAATTGTGCCCTATTAAAGAAAAAAAGTTTCTTTCCATTTATGCTACCTGACCTTATCATTTTTGAATAAACATTGCAGTAACAAAACTTTAAGCACTGAGTTAGTGATACATTTTTGAAGAAAATGTTTGATTATGCCTCAAGAATTTGCTGAAATGAAAGAAAATGATTAAATATATATTAATAAGCTGTCAGAATTTGAATGATTACCTATCAACATCTCACGTAATGCAACACGAGTGCTGTTGTTGACTGATCTCGTACTTTTGAACCCCTGGCAAGTGACGAGGATGATACCTAAGCTGGCACCTCCCTCTCCAAATTTCCACACCAACAAAAGGACTTGGGACTTCGACAAGTTAAAGATACATCTGGACCTTTACACAACAATTCTTTAGTGATATAAGGACTCAATATAATGACTAGATGAAAACAGTGCTGGGCGTGAATTAGTGACCAAACCCTCTAGGCTACTGAGGCCATTATACAATTAAAAAAATTAACGATCATAGTCTTAGTGATAGTAAATATATATTCAGATTTATCTTCAAAGTTTATCATTATTTGTCGATGAAATTCCAAAAAATTACTTATATGGATTAATTTTTCTCTTATTTGTTCACTTTTGATAAGTATAAATCTTTCTCATTGCGTATACAATTTTTATCCGAATAGGTAGCAATGCAAAATATATAATACTTGCAATAAAATGACTGTTTCCCAATCAATTAATATTTGCAGTTGAAGTAAAATTTTA